>CM042443.1:18845655-19150655 GCA_023631565.1 Gymnocephalus cernua
AGGAGATCTGGGACGCCCTGAAAGCTGCGGCCGTCGCCTTGGAGTTTAATGACCACGAGCTGGCCCAGGCTATAGTGGACGGAGCCAGTATCACACTGCCACATGGTAAGGACAGAAAACTCGTAACAAAATAACAACAACACCTAGCAGTAGGGCCGGGTACCGAATTCAATACTTTTTAGGCCCTGACCGAATTGCCTCTATAGTATCAAAAAATGCCTCGTCATTCAATACCTGATTTCAATACCTAAGGAGTAAATCTCATCAGCGTCAGTCAGTAGGTTTACATGCACACCAATATTCCACTATTAATCCGAATATGACATTGTTCCGAATTTGGTACATGTAGTGTAAACAGCGTCAAAGACTTGGACATCAACAGGTTTTTGGATATGCGCACACATCGCTACGGCCGACCTTTTCGAGAAGCTGGTTGAAGGAATGAAAGAGGGATGCTGCGTTCGTACGGTCCCAACAAGTCCGCCGCTGCTGGTAAACTTAGAAACAAATCCTATTTTGCACGGCTGCATGTAAACGTGAATATTAGTGGAATACTTACTTTCATTAGCCATGTAAAACAGCTTAGTCGGAATATCGTCTTTTTCGGGAATTAGGGCAAAACCGGAATATTATGTGCTTGTAAACATAGTCAGTGAGCCAATAAGAATGCAGCATGCTTCTACCAAGATCTAGTAATGCTGGGGACTGGCTGTTTAACGTTACACGTCGTAGAGCCACGTCACGCACAGAGACACGTAGTAGGAGCTGAAAAATAAAAAGATTTGTGCCGTAATGTTAAAATGGATTTTATGAAATTTGGGGAGAATCGTTTTGGAACCTGTATCGAAGCCACGGTATTGATATTGGTAAACAATACCCAGCCCTACCTAGCATCTGAAATGTCTGGGAAAAGACGGTCACACACACATACAAAGTCAGTGAAACAGTGTGTCCTGACGCCCCCTCTCCAGGTACTCTCGCCGAGTGTTACGACGAACTGGGGAACCGCTACCAGCTGCCGGTCTACTGCCTGGCTCCACCCATCAACCTCATCTCAGAGCGCAGCGACGACGACCCCAGCGATAGCCCCGAACCCCCTGTAGCACCCAAGAAGGAGTTCCAGCTCAAGGTACCATGGCAAACATAGCTCCTAAAGGACTTACTTAGTAGTAGTTGTTTTTTTTTCTCCATTTATTGGGAGTTGAATTGAAATGGTCATCAACATGTTTATTAAAAGGCGAGCCACAAATTATACTCTGTTTTGGCTGTCATATATGTCTCTGTATCATCTAAGAACTAGGACTGGGACAATATACCACTTGGTACCCGATTTCTGTCACAGTACATGGGTGCCGATTCAGTATATTGCGATTTTCTTTTCCTTCTTTAACAAAAACAAAAGTTGAATAATACACTTCTAGAGACAATACATCGAGACATTTCTAAAAACAAATTTTCTAAAAAAGAATGCACATCGCTCTGTTTACCAGGAAACGGATATGATGTAGTCGGCAGAACCATGTAAACGGGAAATATGTAGGTCAATCATTGGTACAAAAAATAAATAAATATCGATTCTAGGGGAAGTAATTGATTTAAAAAAAAAAAAAAAAAGAAAAAAAAAAAAGTATTACAACTTACCGTCTTTTATTTATCCTTCAAAGACAAATTTCACTTTGTGTCTCTTCGCCGGTGTTTATTTTCACACGTCCCGTTTGGCCGTAGGTACGACTGTCTACGGGCACGGACCTGCGCCTCAGCGCCAGCATGGGGGACACCATAGGGCTACTGAAGAAGCAGCTGCAGGCCCAGGAGGACATCGACGGCGCCCACCAGCGCTGGTTCTTCTCCGGGAAGCTGCTCACGGACAAGACGCGGCTGCAGGACACTAAGATCCAGAAGGACTTTGTCATCCAGGTCATCGTCAACCCGCAGGCCCTCCGAGCCCCGAAGCTGTCAACCACCGCCTCCTCGCCTGCGTCTGAATTACCCGAGGACCCAGAGGATGGATAGATGGAGGGAAGGGAGGGTGCAGCGGGTTAGCGAGGTGGGTGGCAGACACTTAAAGGTCCTTTTTTTCTGGATAACTTGTGCTTTTTGAGAAACAGTTTCTGCTATTGAAATAAAATCGTACTGTGGAGGTACAACACTACTTTTGTAGTAAAAACATGAGGGAGAAACTCAAAAGTGCTGCTTTCTTTCACCTACTATGTGTCATTGTATCATTCTCGGGGTCTGCTGGCTTGTTCTTTTAAGTGAATCCAGTCACCACACCACACTCTGAAGATCCTCGTCCCCTTAGAACTTGTCAACCACAGACAAAACGTGCACATCGTGCTGCACACGCGGACTTGCCTCTGCCCCCTTTTTTTTTAAATCTGCACTAACACTAACTAAGTGCCAATGGAAGAAATGCAGAGGTGTTTTGGGTTGGTTCTAAAGCACATTTCTACTATGACGCACATGGACTCTGCAGCGCAATCCCTTTCTCCTCCACAGAAAGAGCAGTGGGAGGCAGAGAGTGAGATACGGAACTTTCTTTTCTCCCCCCCCCCCCCCCCTTTCTCTTTATCGAGGAAATAATGTAAACTGAGCTTTTTTGCACATTTTAAGATTATTACTATACTTTTGTGGTAGTTTGTGTGCCTTTCTACAAGATGAAACAAAAAAAGGGTTTAATGTCCTGCAGACGCTAGTTGTACCGCTAGGCTAAGCCTTCTGTATTTTTTTAGATCGATCCAAGCTATAACTGCTGCCTTTTTTTTTTTATGACGATTTCATGAATCTTGCGGACAAAACATTTGGGTGTGTGTGTGTGTGTGTGTGTGTTTGGGCAAAATGATGATCTATTTGCCCCATATAATTTCACTTTGACGTAGCTCACAGAGACGAGACTGTTTTCCCGGTCATAGCTTTGCAGTCATGTCTTATTGTATTGAGAGAGAAATTCCCATGCACAAATTATCGTCTTAAAAGCTGCATTATTGACCACTTTATAACCCCCCCCGCCCCCCCCCCAAGACCACTAGGGGGCAGCAACACAGCCATGATGTAGTCTGTTCAGTTGCTCAGGGCTTGATGTCCCTTTGTTTTCGCCACCTGATGAATGTAAATCCAGTATTCATTTGCCTTTTTTATGCTCGATGTGGTCCAATAACTTCCACAAAAAAAACAACTGTCACATTTGTTCGCTCGATGTTTGACTTTCTTCACCAGCATTCAGACGGCTTGTGGGAGCTTGTTTGCCAGAAATGGCTGCCTGTCGTTTCATACGTGGGAATTGTTGAGAGCCATTAGGAGTCTATATGGAGCGGCGAACCAAAACAACGAGCCGAGGGCCGCAAAGAACTGTCGAATTAGGCGTCGATTCTCATTGGACCTCATTACAGGAAGTCATTTGTTTTGGTGTTAACATCAAACAATTGTTTTAAGGGACACTGGCGATTTTGGATGTGATTTTCAAAGCGTTTAAAAGTAAGCAGTTTTCTCATATGAAAACCGGTTAATGTCCACCGAATTAGGCGCGGACAATGTCCAACGTTGCCATTTCACATGTGTAGCACCCAACAGCAGATTGTCGTGTCATGCGTTCTCGCTTACTGGCAATACTCTGTTAGGTTTAGACGAGAGGTGGCGCCTAGGCGAAGTGCGCAGCAGACAGGACATGAAGAGGATTACACCACGGACACGTAGCCCATTCCTAATTTGGTCGTAAACGACGGAGTCTCTTGCCGTCCCCTGAATTTGTCTGATGATTAAGGGAGTCGGCCCTAACACACACCAACTGAACCGACCGATTTTCCCGGATCATGCCGTCTCTGCAGTTAAGACGTTTACGCTTGCGTTCTCGTGTAAATTAACCTTTTCTTTTTCTCCCATAGGATGTTTCTTTTTCTTCCAGTTTTGCGCGAGCCCCAATGGTAGAAATGTCATTAACACTGCCACTCGCTGGAGTGGAGATCGGACATTACACAGACTTTGTACGAGGGAGCTGGCAATGTAAAGTTGGCTTAATGTCCGGTCCAACCGATTCGGACATTTGAGTTCTCGCGTACAGCTCCTCTGGGTAATTTTTAGCTAGGTGACTTCTCCAGGTAGGGAAGTGGGGGCATGTGAAATTGCCTAAATAAAGAATAATCTCTTAAAGAACAGGTCAAGAAACATTCAGTCTTTGAACAAGCCATTAAGCCTGTTTCTCAGGTTGACGCTGTGCACGACCTGCCTTTAGCCTGTGTATATAGAAGTACAGCTGCAGTGACTCAGATCGTTGTTGCACAGCAAACGTCATTGTTTTTGAATTGTTCCGCCAGGTTTGTCACCAACCACAGTGGCTGTCAGAGGGCAGAAACGCGTCAGCCACAAACAAAAATTGCCTTGAATTTATGCTGCTACCTTCAGGCCTGGCAGTGTGCATGGTAGAACACCGTGGCTACGGTCACGCTGCAGCTCAGATATTTCCCCATCAAATGTGACACGTCCGATATTTTTTTTTTTTTTGTCTAAGCACTGTGAATATCAATCCCAGCTGTATTTTGTTTCTTGCTCCCATGGATCATACGTAAGCAATCCTAGCACGACATTTATCTGAACTCTGAAATCACAATGATTTCAGAAATCAATTATTTCTGAAATCACAATGATTTCAGAGTTACATATGTCAGACTACATGGCAGCTTTTCTGAGCAGTGTGTTAGCACATAAAGCAACACGACACGACTGAAGAAACGGATCACAAATTCCCCTGCAAGATGTTTTTTTTTTGGGGGGGGGTTTGACATATCCAGATATACAATTCAAGTGTACGCGGTTCACACAGTGAAGTTTGACACAGTTCCATTTGAACTTGGATCGCAGGACTAAAAGAAAGTAACCTGATGGGACAGAGTGTGATCGGTTCCATTCAGGCTCAGGCTCTTTGGTATAGCGTGAATGTTTCCAGTTTCAATTTTTTCATCTTGAATTTTGGTGTCTGAATTTATCCAACTTGAGCAACTAGACTTTTTGACCTGGATATTTAGATCTGCAAAGTGACAGAATTCGAGAGACTTGAATTATAATTGTTTTTCAAAAAGGGGCTGTACTCGGTGTTCTGAACACTAAAATAGCAGTAAACAAACATTTTCTATGGAAAGAAATAGCGGAGTAATGGCGTCCTGAGCAGAGAAAAAGTCACACTCCCGCTGTGTGTGAGTGCGTGTGAGTGCCTTGTGTCAGACGCGAGGGCCGTGACTAAGCGTCTGTATTTGACGAGTTGGGGGGGGGGGCGGTCTGTGAGAACCGTGTGGAAGCGCCCATTTGTTTTTCTGAATATTGAGTACAGCCTCCCTAAATATTGGACACTTGAATTTTATATTGGTTTTTGAATCTTTTTCAAAACAAAAAACAAATAGAAGGGCACTCGGAGAACGCAAACAAGAACGCAGGCCGCCGAGAGGGCGTTTCACGTGAATTTTCGGGAACTGCTTTTCACCTACCATTCCGACACCACGTGTCCATCCACTTGTGTATGTGCTCTGTGATTCGGATCCGCTCCAAAATGTAATTGGTTCTTCCTTGGTCCACGCGACACCCTTCCAACAAGTTTCATGGAAAAATCGGGCCAAGTAGTGTTTTTTTTTCGTAATCCTCCTTGACAAACGGACAAGCAAAACTGAAAACGCGACCTCCATTGGCGGGGGAAGTTGAAATCACACAACCTACTAGAAATTTCACGGAGGATCATTCAAGCCACGTGTATCCCCAAACGAGTCGAGCAGCGAAGATGCGAAAGTCTCTACTCTGCTTCTTGGCCTGACTGTCACTTCCAGGTCATGTTGGTGTAAATTTGGGTTACAGCCCAGAATAGATATTCAGGCAATTAAGGGTTAAGAATCAAGATCTGCCTTGTGAATGTGTCCTCTACTACCCCCCCCCCCCCCCCCTCATTGTTGTCATTCACTACTCCTGTCTTAGAGAGAATAAAATAAAACCCATCAGCGTGAAACCTAACTGAGCCACAGCTCATACCATCAATGAAAATGTTTTATTTTCTATCTATCCAGTTTCAGCCTTGAAGCTAATCACAATCAACCTTTTTATTTACTTTCCTGTTACCAATGTTTTTTTTCTGGGAAGATTTCCTAATCTCTGTATGCAAACTTGAATAAGCATTTTACTCTGTATGTGCAATACAATAGACGTAGACCTCATATCATTTTTTTTGTTTTGTGTTTTTCGGACTCTACAGATTTCATAGAGCACCAGCTGCGAGTATTGCTAAAGAAATGTCAATCTACAGGTGCAAGCCTGCTGTAATCTGACGCCTGTGTCAGATAATCAGATGCCTCTTGTCAAAAAAAATGGTCACGTTTGTCACTTTTGAAATGTATTCCAAGCTGTGGTCTTCAGATGGGCTCCCATCGTTCACAGAGTAAATATCGAAACCATTAAAAACGCCTAAGCAACTTTTCTCGCCCTGTGTCCATTTAGCAAGCTGCCCTGCACGTCTCAGCTGTGAAAGGTGTCATTGAGCCTCGGGGTGGGGGGTGGGGGTGGGAAGCTCCGTTGACAACTTTATCGATAGTGCCTCGAGTTACAGTGTCCTTGCTGGATTGAGCTGGGTGTTTGTCCTCATGTCCGCCATCTGTCCCTACGCTTGCTCGGAGTTTCAACTCATTTTCTAACTATACGCCACAACATGCAACACATTACGACAATGTAAACTTGAGGCTTGAGGGACTTAAAGGGATACTTCACCGATTAGCATTAAGCTTTGTATCAGTTTTCGAATGACCGTGCTTCCCTCTCTCATGTCCCCCTGATACGAGAGATAGCTGTATTGTGTGTCTGGGGGGGGGGGGGGGGGGGGGGGGGAACCTGACGCAAAAATCGTTATTTTTGCGTCATCGGTGAAGTTAGTTTGCCACTTTCAGAGAACTGCAGAAGGAATTCCTCCTCATTGAGGGTTGTAGCATTATTACCACTAGCAATTTCATACTGTATGTCACTCCATATTGAGAGAGCGAAAGAGAGATCTCCGATTTTATAGGGGAAGGGCATACAAACCACACAATAATGTGTTATTAAATAGGTGAGATGTCTCCACCATGAACAGTCAGCTTAAGAAAACCGTAGCAAACGATGATGATCAAAATGATATCTGAAGTAGCCAGCTGGAACTCAAAGTACTTTCTCACTTGTGAAAAGAGCCATAAGGGCTACAGAGCTGCTTTAGCATATCACATCTAAGGTCGTCATTTCTTATCGATTCATTTGTCAGCCTTCTAAGCTAAGGATACACCATAGCACTTGTGTTGATTTAGCTCGCCTAAAGCTATGAATTGCACTCCAGTGTGTCTCCAGCAATTCCACCTCCAGTTATTTCTTTTTTTTTTTTCTAAGTTAAAGTTTAAGCCCACTGCCTGGCACAGCCTGCAAGTTACGCCTCGTATTTTAGTAAAGACTAAAAGGGAAAATTGTGAAGATTCACAAGAAGTCTAGCACCCACATTTTTTTTTTTGGGAGTTGTGGCTAGGAAAGGTGGTAAAAGTTGTGCTCAAGGCCACTTTATTCACATTTTGGGCATTTGGAGGGGACAATGTATGAAAAACAAAGCATTAAAAAAAACAACCTCAAAGTCCACTGACTAGCTTTTTGCAGAGCTTCTGCTCATTTCCCCGCATCTTCCTCAATGGAGGCTTGTTTGCTTATTTCTCCCACTCATGCATCAGTTTTAGTATTCTAGTGTTTTCCACAGTCAGGAGCAATGCAAACCGACACCAATCAAAATGACTCACTTTGTCCTGCCCCCATTAGACTGTTTGCACATGTCTACACTTCTCAACTCATGTTAAGACTTAACTTCTTTGAATGTTACACGGGTGGAACTGAATTGTATTTGAAGACAGTTATTAAGCCGGTTATAAAAGCCATAATAGGCCGGGAATATTTATTTTATACTTAACATGACAACCAGTACCACTCCATACATCCCTGCTCTTCTTTAAGAACTCATTTTCCCAGAAGGTATCGCAGTTAAATAAAGCTTTCACACAAAAAACAGCCATAGAGCACTCACTAAAGAGAAATGTCAAACATTGTTTTTCAAAAATGTCCATTAAAATGTGTCTGTATATTAGTCGTGACATGGAGATTCCTTGATGATGAATGGCACCAACGACTTGATTGTACACTCGGCGTGTTCATTTATATGCTGATTTTGTTTTCAATCATCTTTTTAAGCTGTTGAATAAAATTGAGTGTGAAAAAAATGGATGGTCTTGTACTAATTCTCCTTCTTGCTGAACAAAGGAGTCTGAAATAAGTTTTAGAAATCGGATTCAGCTGGTTGAATTGATTCTGCTGTAAGATATTTATCTTTACCACAAGATGGTGCTCTGCTCTCGTGTAAATGCTTAAGTGAACTTAGTGTAGACAGGGACACACACACACACACACACACACACACACACACACACACACACAGCTTTGTTTGGTTTTAGCATGTGACCTATTGAGTCATAAAACAGATGATTTACGGTATGTGTGTTTCTTGACAGCAGTGTTGCCCAACCTGAGAGGGTGAAAATATGGACCACAGGAAAAAGTTGTTTTTCACAAAGACATATTTTCGCTTATTATTATTATTATTAGTGCTCATATTATGCTCATGCGAGCATTATAATGTGTTACAAAGTGATGCACGTTCGTCACAGAAGTAAAGGCTGGACTACAACAGAGCTGTTTCCTGTTGGAGAATGGTAAGTCCCTTTGGGGTGGACTTTGGGCTTTTTCACTTGGTAAACCTATAAACGTGCACAAAAAAGATATATAACGCAATAAAGGAAAGGGGAAAAGCCAAAAAGCATAATATGAGCACATTAGGTGAAATATAGCACGAGCTCAGAAAATTACATTTCCCAAAATGCCTTTTGACCCCGTCAAAATGAGGGTGTGGACATGGTAGTTGCAGTTAAAGTTGGCTTTATGGGCACATACATGGGTTGGAAGCTGTGAGCTGCATGTGTTACTCATGCACAGGGTTCAACAACCCTCAACATTCACATTAGTTTTATTCTGCGATGTCCCCATCCTAATGCTGAAGCCTCA
Source organism: Gymnocephalus cernua (assembly GCA_023631565.1). NCBI lineage: Eukaryota > Metazoa > Chordata > Actinopteri > Perciformes > Percidae > Gymnocephalus > Gymnocephalus cernua. The sequence goes on from CM042443.1 coordinate 18,854,743, forward strand.
CATCAAGTAATGTTTCAGCACTGCATTTCCCAGCAGCAACAAACAGCATTGGTGGGAAGGTAGTCTGTATCAACGGAAGTACATTTCCAGGATAATTACGTGGCATCCGGCAGATGTCCATCGTGCAACTTTTGTCCCTCTCCTTCTGCTCTGTGTGTGTTGCGTTCTCAAACTGTTCGCCTCGGGAAAAATAAAAAAAAAAAAGAGCAAATTACGTTTAACCATGTATCCAGCTAATTTAAATGGCTCATGTTACTATAGAGTTAGAGTTAGGGTTACACAGTTGACTTCATTTAATATTTTATGTGGCGTTTTCTTTTGCGCGAGCTAAATGTTTCATCAAAACAAGTTCCTTCCAGAGGCTATTTTGCAGAGCCACCGATGCTGCGTCCGGAATATAGCGATTGTGATTGGTTTAAAGAAATGCAAACAACCCAGAGTGTTTTTTTCTCCTATCCCAGAATATATGTGCGGAGTGACCTTACTCTGCAACCCTGTGGAGTAAACAACTGGTCAATCTAACATTTCCTGTCTGTAAGGCAGGTAAAAGTTATCAGACATCAAGTTTTTGGAGCCAATGTGCTCAGGTTTTACTCCCTATTTCATAGTAAATAACCATTAGAGGCATTTTCTTTCTGGTACAGTACTGTGAAAATACTGCCCATTGTTACCGTCATGCTGCACATTTTGTAACAACTAATATCATCTTCTCAGTACTCGGACAGGGAACTTTTCAAGCAGTGCAACTCTGTCTCTTTCTTGCTCTCAGTCTCTGCAAACACAGGGTCTCCGGAGGGTTGTGGTGCACGGGCCTGGAAAAAGCCCCTATTGACGGTGGAATTTCACAGGGAGAGCTGTGTTTGTGGTGACTTGGCCAGTCAGCCGTATTCTAAACTCTGTTCCCCCCACTGACAGGACCAGGATGACCCTGACGCCACAGCAGAGAGCTTGGAGGGTTTGGACATTACATTGTCCCAGGCTTGGTTGTTAATTTGACTTAGGAGCTCAGTCAATATATGTTTTATGAAACTCCCACATCATAATGTGTGTGTTAAATTTTCTTTCCTCTGACTCTTTTCTGTTTGCAGAAAAACCACCCAGGCGGACACATAAAGTTTTACACTAAACCTCCCTGTTGAACTGCAAAGTTATGACTGAAATGTTAGGAAATTAAATTAAAATGGAGTGCTTAAACGCACCAACTGGTAGAGTGAGGCCAAGATTTACCCCATTTTTATACACCGTTATTTAATTTCTCGTTATTTTCTTGTTGTGTGTGACGTATACTGCATTGAATGATGTTGTTTTAGAACGTACTGCTGATTGGTTTGACAGATGTCCTTTTTCGTGAACTCTTCTATTACAGGCTTGTGATGAAAAACAAATAACCCTATATTATTTTGTCAAAAATCTCCCAAAAAAAGACTATAAACAAATCCAACTTGTCACACTGAATTACAAAGTAAAGCTACAACCAGGCTGGACATTTGCCCAAATGAAATCCTGCTGTCAGTATGGTGGAAAGTCTGCACCACAGGAAGTGGTGAATCAAAAATGAGAGTCAAATAAAAACCATCCAGAGAAACCTGAACTCCCCAGCAAATCTCCTGCATCCTCACCCCCACTGGACATAAACACTATGTTCCCTTCATAGTTGGAAATTCCCTACTTGTAGGCTGTAATTACAACTTCTGTGGGTTCCACTTCTACTGACCGTAAGCTTATTGTGCAAAAGATAGCGCTAAAGCTAATCGTCAGTAGGAGTGTTTTGCTGGTGAAATAAAATCCAATGTGTAAGAAAGCCACACAGAAAGTGAGGTCTATATATTTGATAATGGAGAGCGAGTCGGTCATTATGAATTATAACACAGACAGGGTGATGCAGGACAATTGAAGGGGTTCAATTTCGCAATGATGACCAACTCAATCTGCATTAGCCCACTTATCACACAGCTACTTACTAAAGAAATAAATAGTTTGACACAGAATAATGATTTAAAAAGACATTTTATTGGCGACTTGCCGCCGCTAAGCACTGCACGCTGCTTGAGCTGGGACTTTGCAGGAGATCAGTGCTCATACAGAGGTTACCTGCTGATAACGCTGGCATAACACTCGGGACCCCTAAAGTTACCCCACGGAAGCCAGGCTGCTGCAGTGAGTGTGAGCTAACCATGGAGCTAACAAATGCTCTGTTTGCACTGTAGCCTTTAGCGCTCTCTCTCCCCATTTCCTCCCTCCTTTCTCTTAATTTGTGATCCGCTAATCAGCAGTATGAGCTCCATATGAGCACAAATATTGATTTAAAAATGATTGTATTGATTTAAAAATGGTCCTCCAGAGTTATGATCAGAACTCTGTCAATGGCAACCGTCTGCTATACAAAAATAAACTGTAGAATGCCGTGACTGACCAATCATATTCGTGTATTCAACAAAGCTGTGTAATAACGAGCAATGACGTTATCTTCTTTCATAATGATTTTTGGAACTAACGCAATTAATACTAGCAAGGTGTTGAAAACAATAATGCTAACATTAAACGTTAGTCAGCTAATGCGTCATATTAGCTTGTTGTAGGCAGTGTAGCGTGTTGTTACTGAAGTGAGGGTACCGTTACCTTTATTCTAAGCCGAAAGGAGATAAAAAAAAATGCAGGAATGCAGGAAATCTTTTTTATTATTTTTATGAATACATTTTGAAGGTAGTATTGGTTCAGGCCCACATCTCTGTTCCAGAGGATATATTATTTTTGAATCTTCATAGACCTGTTAGCTTCTAGGCTAACATCAACTAGGCCTACATTTTAACAGGTTGGGCATGTTTTTATTTAGCTAATTTAGCAGAGCGTTTCTTTCACAAACATACTACAAGAAAGGATTTATCTCATTTTTGTTACTTGACTGATCTCAATTCTGGGGTCCCTTTCTTTCCATTGGCTGACAGACCTGGTTCCCCAGATGTGAGGTCTGCAGCTGGACTCTCTTGGACAGTTTGCCCACCAAGTGTGTTTTGATAGATTGTAAAAAGGTGGTAGTGCTAGGTAATATGTATAGCGCCGGCAGATAGCTGCAGCTAGGAAAAAATACAGTCCTTAGAAATCTTGACAGTCTCCAGCTTAGAGTGCTGACTTACACTTTCCCAGTAGTAATAGTGGTAATAGTGGAATTTCCTACTCTCCCCAATCCCAGCAAAGCACCAAAAGAACAATAAAGTTAGTTTACTGATGGTACTGTATGGTTTTTGAGTGACAAAACGCTCTTGCTGCTACTTGTGCAACCATGCCCTGCCTGAGTTCAAAGGCAAAGCTCTAATTTCTACTCATTTCCTGCCTTCCTGCCTCACTCACTCTTTTCCATCAGCAACGGTTTTCCAGCTTATACTTCAGGACATATTTGCTATTTTTTCCCTCATTACAATTTTCCTTCAAAGTAAATATTTTGACACATTGTACATTGTGTAAAATCAAGATTTATTTGATTACTTTGTAACTGACAGAAGAATAAATTAGCTGTTGATTGTGTTGGGTAGAACTTCAACTTCCAAATATTCCTAGTTTCATAGCAGTAGTAAAGAGTATATATATATATATATATATATATATATATATATATATATATATATATATATACACACAGTATAAAGCTGCAGCTCCTGGAACAGTGTCATGCTGGCTTGTTTTTTTAACAAAACCCACCAATATTTCTGCTGATCCCTTTCGGTGTAATGTGTACTTGAAGTTAGTGAACTTCAGTAATCTCCTGCACTGATTTACAGGAACTGGAGGTCATTCATGAGTCATCTGGATGTTTATGAGAGGAGTGTGTGTGCTCTCTGTGGGATAAATACAGATAATTGTTATGCAAAGCAAACTGTTGTCCAGAATAACAGAGGACTCCAGAATAGATGAAGAAGCAAAAATCCTCTTAGCACAGGGGTGAGTGTGTGCGCACCAACACATGCCCGGGCGGGCGCGTGTGCTTGTAGAGCTAGTTATGGTGGCTTTAAAGCTAATCCCCAGACTCCTGCTCTCACCAGAATCTCATCCACTTACCTAACCCTTACATAAACCTCACATAATACTATGGTGTGTGGGTGAGTCATGTAATGTCTTGCACCGTAAACTACACCTGTAAACCTGGTCACCCCATGGCCTGACAGACCACGTCACACAGCGCCCAGTGGGAGCAGAGCCAATGGAAGGTGTTACAAGATGAGGCAGGTTTCCAAGACTTAGCATGGCGGGAAGATGTGTGTGGAATTGTGTGACTGGTTAAAGGCCTCAGGGTTAATATGAGACATGTTCGGTTTGTTGACAACATAGAGCAAGTAACACGCTTGAAACAGTCACTTTCAATCAGTGTCAGAATTTGTAACACTTAAGCCTAAATTATGGTTCTGCGGAGGCTCCACACAGAGCTTTCGCCACAGCCTATGTAAGTGGCCTGAAGTTTATACTTGTGTGTGGCTGGGTTAGCTCAGTTGGTAGAGCAGGCACATGTATATAGAGGTTTACTCATTGATGCTGCGGCTGCAGGTTCGACTCCAACCTGCGGCCCTTTGCTGCATGTCATTCCCCCTCTCTCTCCCCTTTCTTATCTTCATCTGTCCTATGGAAATAAAGGCCTAAAATGCCTGAAGAAATTATCTTAAAAAAAAAAAAGCGGCATGTGTGTTAGTGTGTGGTAAAGTGAGTGAGAGAGTGACTGTGATTCGCTTCGGAGTGAGTACCGACTCTAGAGTCATAGTGAGAGAAACAAAGTGTCTCCCCCGTGCTTTCTGACGACGGTGGGAAATCTGTAGCAGGAAAAGTTAACCGTGTCCTTCATTTCATGTTGTTTATTGAGAAGGAGAACCAGGAAATGAGTAGGGGGAAATGCAATGCAACTAAGCCACAGCCGAGCGAGGTGCGTCACCGCAACGTGTAGTTACAGGTTTTGAGAAGTGTAAGTCAGGCTACGGCGTAGGGTCCGGCACAGGGTTGGTATCTCCAATCTCTCGAATTGACGCAGAAGCATAAATGTGCCTTTAGGTGAGAAGTGAAAATCATCTTCAATCATATGGAATAGTATGGTCGACATATCTCAGTCCCTCCAGAAAAACAAGCCGTTTTTTTGTGATTGTTGCGGGCAAAAATCCTTGATTATGCGGCACATTTTCTTAAAAAATGCGATGGAATATGCGGGATATTTATGCAATTTTACGCTTTGAAATTGTGGGAACTTGCAAAAATTGCGGGAACTTGCAAAAACTGCGGTTTGATGAAAAAGAGAAAAAAAAGTGATTCCCCCAACACCGTGTTCTCACTAGGCGAAATTACGTCACTTCATAACGTTCCCATGGCAACAGGGGAAAATGGCTGCTCTTGTGTGAAGTAAACGCAACATTTTTCAACTTTCTGCTGAGATATATGTGACTTTTTTGCAACGAAAATGCAGGGATTATGAAATCATGCAAGCCCCGCATATTTTGCGTGGAAATCGGCAATTTATGCGGCGAGACATATTTTGGCATATCACGCGGTTTGTATGTTGTTATAAACTGGCATTGCTAACAATGGCTAACCTGGCTAGAGCTAATGAAAACAATGAAAATCCGACTTGACAAAAAGAACGCATTCAACTCGGGTGTGACGTCATTCCCAGTTGCGACCTCCGACTTCCGAGGCAAAAAGAACGCACCAATAGAATGAGCTCAAATTACAAAACGTTATGCTGATGACATTAGACTGATGACTGCATAACTAGACTACTAATCATTTTGAGACACATACTTCTCCATATATCCATATATAAATAAAACAAAGTCATATCTACATTTACAAAGACTTGACATTTAAGCTCAATATATAGTTTGGGAAGTTTCCGTTGACTTCCAGCCCCAATTAACTGCACTGTTCTCAGGATCAACAGTCTGACCAGACAGCCTCCTCATCTGCCAGAACCAAGACACCAGCTCCACGTCTGAGCCCTACGTTGGCCATGAACCCCACGCAAAGCTGGCCAAGCATGCCAGCCAAACACAGACACACACATAAACACACACTTGCTCCCCGTGCAGGTGAGACGCACTGATTAAATCCCCCAGAGCTAAAGTAAACATCTCCTCATTTCCAATCCCTGCCCTGCAGCCAATCAGGAGGCTCCTTGGCAGCTCCCATTCTAATCAGCAGACAGTCTCGGAGCTTTGACTGTACCAGACTGTAGCTTAGGAGAATCTCCCGGTGTTCTATAGGGTATTAGGTGCTGATATGAGCTCCATCAAAGGCAGATTTTCCCATAGCGGAGGTAAAAACATGAGGCAGCGTCATCTGGAGGTCAGGGGAATGGATGACTGGAAGGACGTACGTTTAAATCAGACAGGCTGACAAAGTGAAACAGAAATGCTCCTCCCTAATACTCTGTGTTTTTATCATTTCATCGGTGTGAACAGTAGCTTATGGTGGCTAACATTAGCGTTGCAAGTAGCACCAGTACAGAAAGTCAGTGAACTCAGTTACACAGCTATGTTTATCTATATATATCTATTTATCTATTAATGATAAATCCTCCAGGTACTCTAAAGTTAACCATGGCGTTCCACAAGGCTCAGTGCTTGGACCAATTCTATTTACCTTATATATGCTTCCCCTAGGCAATATTATTAGGAAACATTCAATTAACTTTCATTGTTATGCGGATGACACCCAACTATACCTATCAATTAAGCCAGACGAAACCAGTCAGTTAACTAAACTCCAAGCATGCATCAAAGATATAAAAGCATGGATGACCTACAATTTTCTGATGTTAAACTCAGACAAAACTGAGGTGATTGTGTTGGGCCCTAAACACCTCCGAACCTCATTATCCAAAGATATAGTTACTCTGGACGGTATTGCCCTGGCCTCCAGCACTACTGTCAGAAATCTAGGAGTTATTTTTGATCAGGATCTATCCTTTAACGCCCACTTAAAACAAACCTCAAGAACAGCCTTTTTTCGCCTTCGTAACATTGCCAAAATTAGGAACATCCTATCTCAAAACGATTAGTTATAGTTAGGGAGTGAGGAGTTGCAGCGTCCGCCTAACCTGGCCCACCTGCTTCTCTTCATAGTCGTTAGATTCATCTATCATATAATCAATGACATAATCAAAGTAGAGGGATGCAGGCCAGTACAGCCCGATACGGGTGGGGAGAGTTCAGAGCCCGACCAGGCACCTCTCTTTATTCTGTCTCTCTTAGTTATGCTGTTTTAGTTTTAGACTGCCGGGGGACTTCCTTTGACACACTGAGCTTCTCTCTCCTCTATGTTCCATTTTCTGTGCATCCGTGTCCAAGAAATGCATGTTACTAACCTAGCTCTGGGAGCTTGCTCCCCGGAGTCTTTGTTTCTTTTCACCCAGGATGATGTCCCGGGATTAGGATGGCACCAAAATCATGGTTCCAGCTGTGGCTGGGATTCTGCCGCAATTCCCTGCTATGCCATGCTGTCCCCTGCTACGCTCCTACAACCACAATTTCACAATTCTGTTTCATTATCTGCTCTGTGACTGTTATTGCCCCCATCCGGCTGCGTCAGCCACCGCCTACCAAGAGCCTGGGTCTGTCCGAGGTTTCTTCCTAAAAGGGAGTTTTTCCTCGCCACTGTTGCATTGATGCTTGCTCTTGGGGGAATTCCTGGAATCTCTGGAATTGTTGGGTCTTTGTAAATTATAGAGTGTGGTCTAGACCTACTCTATCTGTAAAGTGTCTTGAGATAACTCCTGTTATGATTTGATACTATAAATAAAATTGAATTGAATTGAATTAAAGTTAGCTAATATTTGCTAACTTTAGCCACCATAGAACACTAGCGTACCAGACCAATAAGCCTGTAGCAGCAAAGGCCCGAGTATTGAACTAAACATTACAAGTGCAGCCTACCAGTATTTTTTACATATTTTAATCTCTTTTTAGCAGCAGCAGAGACTTAGACTTGACTTGGCTACTAGACAGCAATCTTTTTATTGTAAGAATTTACCAAACCAAAATGATTGATTTCGTTTTTTGTCGTTTTGTTTGATTTGTGCGTACAAAGCTGTATGGCATCTCATACCATCAATGTTAAAGCTTTGGACCAGAATTTGAATTTGCCATATTGTTTATTTTCAAATTGATATCTGCTTTCAACCACATTACCATGAAACACATAAAACCAGAAAGTTTCACTTATTTGTAGGCCTACTGTTTTTTTCCCCTGAATTGTGGAAGAAACTCTAATCTAAATAGGTGTTAACATCATTAAAACCACAATGACCTGTGTATATAGCAATTCCAGTCAGAAAGAACATAAACAGCCCAACAGTAAGGCAGCAAAAAACATTGGTTTATCTGTTTACTTTTTCCCTCCACATTTTGTGCTGTGCTCTTTTATTATCATCATAATGAGGCACTTTGTGATTCTGCCATTTAATAAGATTTATTATTGTGGTGTCATGGCATGGATAAAGTGTTACTCAAGTCATTATGGCCTCTCTGTCAGTGAACCAGACTGTGATAACGGCAGTTATTTTACTCTCGACACACTATATAAATCTGTTGGTTGTGACAGAAGAGAGGCGGATACATTCGTAACACACACACGCGCCCACACACACACACACACACACACACACACACACACACACACACACACACACACACACACACACAGTCTTAATATAGCATAATTACTGCTGGCCTACATAATGCTATCCAAACCGCATGACATGGCAGGATAGTGGAAAAAATTACATTTATGTCACTATATTTTGTCTTATCAGATTGCACTGCTGCTTGTTTTTTTCTTTCTGTGGTTAGTGATGGCATCTACAGTTCTCAGGGATAATTCATGCTCATCAAGTTTATGAGGCTTGTGTTTCTCAGTCATGCAGAGTTGTGATAGTTGCACTAGAAGGCTTAGTCATATCAGATTGTTAGGTTAAAGTTTATGACTGAGCACCATAGATTGCATTACTCCATCACATCTTTGAAGAAATAGTTCGAAATTTTGGAAAATACACTATTTTTGCCAAGAGTTAGTTGAGAAGATGGATATATCATTGTCATGTCAGAGTCTTCTCATCTAACTAACCCATTCTCAAAATGTTGTGGTGTCACAACTATACTTTATTTATAGATAAAAAGTGCTACTACAGTGCCGTTACAGTTATTCCCCGGCTGTAATGACGGTGCAGAGACTCAGAGAGTGCAGATGTGGAAGACCCGGAAACACTGACCAATCAGAGAAGACTGGGCTTTTTCAGAAGGGGGGGCTTAAAGTGACAGGCGCTAAAACGGAGCGCTTCAGAGATAGGGAGAATCCAGGTATTCAGACAGACAGTATGAGAAACAATGTATTTTCTTAAGTTATGAGTGTAATTTAACATAACCTTCAGAGAAAAAACATGCAGTCTCCAGTTTCCATGCAGTCATAGAACACCTCCACACAGTTCCAGTAGTCTCTCCGTCTCCTCTTCTGGTGACAACTCCATACCAAAATTGGTACCATTGAAACCAGTAGGGACAGTGCATGTTTCCCACTAAGCATTACTTTGGTCATGAGATAAAAAAGTTGTTTAAGCATATAACTTTACTGGGATACAAATGTCAGAATGTGTATACACAAGACATGATTGCAACCAAAATACAGTTGTTTAAATACGGTTGAAACGATCTTATAAACCAGGCTGGATTACAGCAATGAAATGCCAGATGAAATTTCATGAGGCAAAGAGTTCCCCTCCATTTACTTTCTATGCTCAATAAATAAGAATGATAATGGGATATGGGGATCAATGCAAACCAGGCCTGCAATATACCTAGACTAATTTGGAAAAGAAAGTTTGCTCATGAGCACATTTGTGGGATGAGAACATATACTAGTGAAGCAAAACACTGCCGACTGTGGGTGTCCTGGCTGCTCTGTTGGCTTATAAGCCCACTATGTAAATGTGAGACTTGTCATCGGGCCCTGAGTTTAGTCACATTCCCTGTCTCTGGTCATGTCTCCTGTGTCTTTATATTCTTTGAGGCGTCTACAGAACTTTCCAAAACTCTTGCAAATTTTTCTCAACCTACATTTTTATATTTTAGCCTCCCCTAGTAAAACCTATTGTTGAAAAACTAACTGCACACTGCCTGCATGGCGTGAGCGTGGCGTTTCTGTTGCGTGTCAGTTGCGTGTCAGTTGCGTGGCGGCTGCGTGGCATTTTCTATGTCTGCTGCTGCTAGCCTTGTCTGTACACATGTATGTTTCTCATTGATAAAATGAAATAATAGCGTGTTCTTCATAAATATATACTGATTCGATTACAGCAAAAACAACGTCGGCAGTATTGACGGCAAGATAGGCTACAGAATATTTCGTTCTGTATTGACAGGTGCAGTATTTGAAAATCGATAATTATTTTATTTATTTATTTTAAATTACATTTATATCTGCATTTATGTCAAAACCTAGAGACTTCATCAAAATGTTATTTATTAAATGTATTCATGTCAAAATGACATACAACATTTTTTTCCTATTCTATTTTGCCTGGAAACTCTTCCAACACACTTGCGTGTCGCGTGAAAAATACGCGTCGGTTTTATTTGTAGCATGCACGCGGCGTGCGTGTCACGCAAGCAGTGTGCAAGCTCTAACCTGTTAACGTAGGAGCCGAAATAAAAACGGACACGCCACGCAGCTGACATGCTCACGCCACGCAGGCAGTGTGCAGGAGCCCTAAGAGCGTAAGAAGGCAGGTTGGGGTGGTGGATGGTAGCGATGACGAATGAGTCTAATGTAATCAAGCGGTGTCTTGGTTCTCGGCAAGTTTGAGTTATTAACCAAGCCTTGTTTCTGGTGCATCTTAGATGATTGTGTTCGGCAATTCACACATTATTGATGGGGAAGTACATTACATACAAATACACGTCATGTTATCTTAGTTATGTTAAGTTAAATGTTAGAGAAGCGAATGTTGCAGGCTGTCACGAGCAGACCGCGCACCAGGCTACTGACCGAGACCGAATGTAACCGTGCAACCGCTCGAGTCTATGTAATCAAACGGGTGTCTCGGTTCTTGGCAAGTTTGAGTCATCAACCGATCCCAGAAACCTTTATTTCTCGTGCATCTTAGATAATTGTGTGCATAGAAATTCATAGGCTACATTACCGATGGATATCACATACAAATAAATACACGTCATGTTATCTTGGTAATTATGTATAATCAAGCGGGTGCCTCGGTTCTCGGCAAGTTTGAGTTATCAACCGATCCCAGAAGCCTTTGTGTCTCGTCCCCCCCTCCGCAGGCACGTGAACCGGTGACCGAATCTATAGACTCGGTTCGCCAACCAACAACCGTCCGGTTGAACCGACTCGCATAAAAGAGCCGTTTGTCCCATCACTAGTGGATGGGTCAAACATACACAGGATAAAAATAAGCAAGTTTTTTTTACTTTACGGAACAGCGCCACATTCTGCTCCACATGCATAACATATAGATGATTTTAATACAAACCACGACCTTTTTCTAACCTTAAATAAGTAGTTTTGGTGCCTAACCCTAACCAAATAGCCGTTATGCATAAACCTAGCCAAACTGCAACCTACTTCATAACGTCTTTTTTTAAACTGACCATTACGTTCTGTAGTTTAGATACAGAAAATGCTCCTGTGGGTTGTATTATAGAGTGTAGGATCAAACAACCTATATCGTTATATGTTTTAGAGGACTTGTTGTGTATCACATATAGTAGCTGTTATCAAGCAAATTTGAATGTGATATATTCTCCATTTGTATGGCCTATGTTTGTGCAACCTTGAAGACAAAACTTGTGACATTTTTGTCTTGGTTTGAATGTACCTCACCTTTGTCTCCTTGTACTACTTGTTTCTTAAACCGTCCATTAAACCTCCTTTCAGACCAGTCCATCCGTATTTTTCTTAATCCCTGTGAACCAGCTCCATATGTGCGCATGCATGCATATTCGTGGGAGTTTTGGAACAAGCTGTGCTCTCTGTTTATCTTTCTCTTTCTTCCCACTTCCTGGTCAGGGGGGTTGCACGGTAATAAAAGTTCTAAGGTACAATAATGCTTACTGGAGACAGTCTGGGTCAAACTAAACTAAACCTGGATGACCGTCAATGTTTCTTCACAAAATAGTCTAGTTACTAATCATTTGGAAATACAGATAGTACAAGAGAGCAATGTTGTTTTCCCAGTTTGGTGCTGTAGTGAACACATTATGGAGAGTATGGTACTATGAAGATGTCAAATATCATGACATGAGTTGGAGATAAGTATTGTAAGGAGATAGGTAGGGAGCTGAATATGTGAGACTTTGCTTTACTGAGTACATGTGAGGGGAGGAGGAGATGAAGAAGTGGAGGTGGAGGTGGGGAGGGGGTTCTGTGCCACACAAGTTGCCCCTGGGGCCTGAGTGGTCGCGTTGGCTGCGTTGGCTTTGGCAGGAAGAAGGAGGAAGCAGAGAGGAGGGGTGTGTGTGTGTGTGTGTATGTGTGTGTGTGTGTGTGTGAGTGTGTGTGTGTGTGTGTGTGTGTTGAGGGCAGCTCCCGGTGCCACGTTTGCATCACAGAACTGTAATTCCTTTCAGTGCTGAGCAAAGCAGAGCTGGCACCGTGGCTGCTTCACTTTCTTTTTTTTTTAATAACATTTTTTAACAAGTTGCTGCTCCATTAGTCTATATCGACGACGATCCGGTGCCGCCGGAAGATCAGCCGGATGTCCCTCATTTTCAGTCGAATGCCCGTTACCTTCCGCTTTCTTTGTGTTGGCATTCTAAACTCTGGTGGATTTCTGAGGACTATGGTTAACTGCTCCTCAGATCTCTGCAGGGTAAATCCAGACAGCTAGCTACACTATCTGTCCAATCTGAGTTTTCCGTTGCACGACTAAAACAACTTTTCAACGAGCACGTGTTCCACCAAAACAAGTTCCTTTCCGAGGCTATTTTGCAGAGATGCTGTTATTGCCAACAAACTAGAGCACGTTTTACCTTCCTCCGCAGTGCCGTGGAGGAAGGTCTGGCAATGCAAGACTACTGCTCCATTGACGCCCACAGATTGACATAATAGCAACAGTGTGTGGGTTGTATTTATTTATGTATTCCTTTTTCTAATTACAGCGGTTACATGTCCCTTTGTTTGGATCTTCTTAGAATTGACTTTTGCTAAGCCCCGCTGACTTCAGTGACGGTTGCCATGTCAAGCTTTCCGTTTTCGTAGTTTAAAAATGATAATAATGGCAGGTTAAGAACTCAAATTTCTTAGTATCTTTGTAAACATCGGGGTCTTAAATTTTACACAGGTAACAAAAGCCAACAACTATTGATTTTGTCTAAAATGACGCTAGCAGATTTATTGAGCTTTCGCTAGCTAGCTAGTTTGCACTAACTCAGTGAACTGACAGAAAATGTTGTCTCCCGTGGACATTTTATTGTTTTGAGCTGACTCTTTCAAAATGAGAACGGTGTGTGAAACCCTGCATTTGATTGCTACATCTACATCTGCAACATAATTGATGGGGTTGCTGGTGCGTAAACGCCGGCCTAACTCAGATAAAGTAGCATCTTGGCATGATCCGGTCCTGAATGGTGCTTTTTTGTAATGTAACTTGTAGCCCCACATGATAACATAGTTTGCTAATTATATGCTGCTTGGATTTGGAAGTAATGCCATGCTAGGTTAGTACTGAGGCAGTAAGCTAGTTAGATGGGCATACTAACATTGCTGACGGAAATTCCGTCGGATTTCACTCATTTAGAACGGATATCCGTTGCCTTGGCCTTCCTTTGTGTTGGCATTTTAAACTCTGGTCTGGTCACTTGTTCCACCAAAACAAGTTCCTTCCCGAGGCTATTTTGCAGAGGCATCGTTGCTCCGTCCGGCACTTAGCACCGCCTAAGACGACTGTGATTGGTTTAAAGAAATGCCAATAAACCAGAGCACGTTTTTCTCCCATCCCGGAATGCTGTGTGGACTCGCCAGACCTTCCTGTGCAGTGCAGCGGTGAAGGAAGGTATGGCAAAGCGAGACTAGGCAATTGGTCAATACTGTCCGATTTCAGGAAGGTCTGATAAGCAACATCTAAAATGCACAGACAAACAAACAAAGTGGTAATGCCAAAAGTGTGTTGGAAATATTGTTTTGGGTAATCAATGATCCCTAATTTCTCAGTCAATAACACAAAAACCACACATGCAGACACAAACACCATGCCAACAAGCACATGCACATACACATTCAAAACAAACCAACCCAACCACCAAACTGTTGTCTACATATCTGCCTGGTAATGACACCGTTTGCGAATCCTCATAAGATGAGGAAATTGCACAACATTAAGTCTAATTGGACCCATGCAGGCACATCGGACAACATGTCTGTAATTGTGTGTTGTTGCTGGTAGAAATGTGTCTTTGTTTTTGACTGTCTCTACTTGTAAATTGTGCAGTTCGGAGGATTATCTGTGGGATCGCAGCTGAACCATCTTTGCATGCAAAAAGAGTGTGATATAACTGGAAATAGAACTAATTTAGCAGATTGAAATATACAGTGACACATCCAAAGATGAAGTTTGTCACTGCACACATAGACTCTAGACTCTTTACAGAGATTTACTGTAACCAATCTACACATATATGAAGAAAAAAAAAACTAAAACAAAAGCAAAACTGAAATTACATCAAAATCAAACAAATGAACAACTGATGGTAAGTGTCACAGTGAGTCATTCTTCAGTGGTACATTTGTTTGCCTCGGGGGTTTCCAAAGTCCACAACCTCATGATTGTTGGAAAACTCAAGAGCAGTAAATGTTTGGGTTGAGAGTTCACAGCCAGGTGGTATGAATTCACTGTATCTGTGGAAAACGCCTGTTTTCAATACTCAACTCTGACCAAAAATAATAAAAAACAATTAAGATCAATGACGTGCATATTCAATAACTTTGGAAATTTGTGTTTTCCAAATATCGTATTATTTTTTATTTCTCCCACTTTCTGAAACATTCTGTCCATGTAGCCTGACATCTTAACTGCAGCCAGCTTATAAATGCAGCTTATCATTTAAAACAGCAAGAAGCCTGCTGCAGTTTACAGAGCAACTTCTCAATCCTTTTAAAGGAAGCCATGTTGCAAAACTTAAAAGTTATCACTTGGAGCCGACCTCTCCAGATGCCTCTATGCTATGTAAGTTTATTTAAAAGAATATTAGCTGTACACACTAGACAATCTAGCAAATACAGAGTGGAAGGATCAGTAGCCTATATATACTGCAAGACTAATCAGGGAAATGCGGAGCAGGTGAGCAAGTGGGCGGAGACAACCAGGTGAGAGGAATGGCGGGAAAGGGGTTAGTTCAGGGCAGGAGGGAGCGGCTGGATCTGTGATGACAGGGAGAGTTGGTACAGTATATCAGGTAAACACAAAGCAAAAAATACATGACTAGGATGGCTGACAGCAGTGAAGTTGTGGGCAATGAAACAATGAGTTTTACAGATGCTAAAATGCTCCATACAGCTGAGGGGAGCTACAGAGTTGGGTCATCATTCTCACTTTCAGGGACCACTTTTACATTACATGATCCATTGTTGATATGGAAAAGGAAATATTGTATCTACACACTGGAATAAAGCGGGCATAATACTAACTGACTATCAGGGAATGTTTTCAAAAGATATTTTGAGGCATTTTATGCTTTTATTTATATAGTGACAGAGAGGAACGGGGGAAAGAGAGGGGAAGACACGCAGCAAAGGGCAGCAGGATGGACCCGAACCCCGACAGCTGCGGCAAGGACTCAATGGTACGCGCTCCACCCAATGGCGTGCTTTGACCCGTTGGCTAACAAGACTAAAGGCAACAACCAAACATAATTATGTTCAAGAACGTGTTTCAAATTAAACTGAACGAGGAGAAGGGAGAAGAATGCACATCATGGTCATGGTACCTTATCAAATTGGCACTATCCTGGAAATATTTCAGGAGAATAAAAACACATCCGAGACACAAGGGAGAAAAGATATTCTAATGTAAAAGAATTTTGTAAGATATCTACGAGCAAATGCTGTAAATACCCCAAACATTTAGCGGGAAAGCGAGGCATAATTTACAAAACAGTTTTGGAAAAGTGCCCTTCAAATGAAGATAAATATAAATCAGCATAATATCTTTTCACCAAAAGCGTAGTATCATACAGTAATGGAACAACTGACATTGTTTCATAGGATGCAAGAGGCATCTCTATAAACACTGTCAGATTAACCTGTCACTGGCCTTTATTGGATTAAAGATGAGAGAGAGAGAGAGAGAGAGAGAGAGAGAGAGAGAGAGTTGAGTGTGCAGAGTCCAGAATACATTACGTTAAGTTACATTTTCCCCATGTAGCAGTGTATAAAGGTTCAGAAAGAGTGAATATGGTCATATAAACTCAGCTTTTGTGCTTACAGGACAGCTTTCCATCTTTCCATCCTGCTGTTTGCACTCACACCAGTTACCCTGGATACCAGGGGCATCAAAATACAGGCACAATGACAAATACCAGCATCTGTGTGTGTGTGTGTGTGTGTGTGTGTGTGTGTGTGTGTGTGTGTGTGTGTGTGTGTGTGTGTGTGTGTGTGTGTGTGTGTGTGTGTGTGTGTGTGTGTGTGTGTGTGTGGTTCAGTCTGGGCGGTAATGTGAGACCAAGATGAAACACTCAGCCATCAGCACATTCCTATGGGCCTCGGTTTTCTTCAGCTTAGAGAAAGAGAGAAAGAAAGAGAAAGAAAGAAAGGGGATGTACACAAAAGAAATATAAAGAAGAAGGGATGTCAGAAAGACAGGGATATTACAGAGAGAGAAACCCAAGCACTAGTAAACATGTCATATGCTACTATAAATGATGCAGTTGCCTCTTAAACCATTTAACAGTCATAATCCCACAGCAATAACTTCTCCATTAGAACAGTATGTATACGTCTGTATATTGTTGTAGTCTTTATATATATATATATATATATATATATATATATATATATATATATAATGATATGCTTCATGGAGGCTTCGTGCAAATATGTCTTCTGCCGCGTCTGCTTCATGATGGTGGTTGACGGAGGAATTTACTCCCCACAAATATTGTCTGAATATCTGTGAAGCAGTCTAGAAACAGAGAGCTGGCTTAAAGTCATTGTTGTGATTGTTGTGATGTGGCTGCAGTACCATTTAATAACCACTTATAATCATGTGTACCCAGGCTTTTGTTTGTTAAAATGAATGAGGTTACAGACAACTTTTTAAAAAAATTCACAGCCTGCCATTTAAGTTGGCTTTTAGTTTGAAAAGGCCAGACTCTGGAAACACATACTTTCAGTTTTCAAAGTTCAGCTAGTAGGTTGCTTCTTAGTAGAATGAAAAGGTGAGAGGTCTCCTCGTCTAATTGTACTGTTTTTACATATAATAACAACATACTGTATCTCCACCATGTTACACCCACTTTAGTGCTTGAAAATCAGTCGTTACTACGACAAAACCCGGAGTTACAGCGGGAGAAGACTAGCTAACATCACTAACATGGACGAGGTGTTAGCTAACAAACTACCCAGCAGGTGTAGCAGTGTCAGTCATTTCACTTGGCGTAAAGCCAGAGAAATGCCAGAGGTTGGTTGTGTAACTTGTTTAACTAGCACAAAAGTGTTTAAATAACACTCAAGGAGTATAATAAGTGGATGTAATTTATTTTAAAATGCTAAATTTATCAAAAAAAACATCAAATGCACTCAACAGGCTCACTAGCTAGCCAGCCATTGAGCCAAAATAACTTATCAAGGACGAGCCTCTGTCAAGACACGATGTGAATCCTGTCAAGACACGATGTGAGTCCTGTCAAGACACAATGTGAGTCCCCTACACCATGTGAGTCCCCTACACCATGTGAGTCCCCTACACCATGTGAGTCGCGCATGTGCAGAACGGCCGCCATCTTTGACAGCTAGCTGCGCCAACACCACTTGAACGAAGTATGAAAACGAAATACTTTCACCCAGGAAATACGTGTTTAATCCAAACAATGATCTCTTTTTCTAAACTTAACTTGTCATTCCGGTGCCTAACCTTAACTGTCTTGGCCGAATGACGCTGACTTTTTCTGGCTGAAACTCAACTGCCGCAGCCCCTGAAAGAACTGTTGACTCGCGGTGATTGTACCGGGCTCACAGTCGACTCACATCGTGTAGGGACTCACATCGTGTATTGACAGCCTCTACATGAACCGTTTTGCAAATACCGCCATCTTGGATTTTGACCAGCCAATGATGTAGGTTGTGGGATGCATTGTGGGATAGTTTGGGAAACATAGCAGCAAAAGCTAGCCATCCAAGACAGTGACACTAACTAGCAGAGAAAAGGGTCATACATAATTGAATTGAAGGACACAGGGACAGCAAGAGACAGCTTTGAGAGCTGGACAGTTGATTTGAGATGGGACTGTGAGGGAGAGTCCCAGCTGCTGTTATTCTTGCATTTTGCTTTGTTCAGCTCTGTTTGGAGGACTGACTGCCCGTCTGCCTCATTTTCTCCATTCTTTTCTCCATTTTTCTGATTCAGCCCACCCCTTTCAACATCCCACATCCTTCTCTCCTCTGCATGCAGAGGGGAAAAACGCAGACTCCACAGTAATTATCCAGCTGGAACTGCTCATAGAGGCTATTCGGGCTGTATTAAATTTATTACCAACCAGAGAAACAGATTTTCAATAGTCCCTCAGCGCAGAATGTGTTTTTATACACATTATGTTATAATGTCACACCTTGATTGTTGGCATCCTCAGAGCTGGAAGGTGATGCTCAGATACACTTCGGCCCACTTGAATTCAGGTCCAATGGACGATAGCCAGTGGTGAACCCAGCACAGCGAAATAAAGACGTATTTGGGGAAATTCACTGGAAAGCACCATTCCATCCATCAGGAAAGAAGCCTCAGCAGGATTAAAGGACAAGGGAAAACCTCTAAAGCGAGACCACGTTTCTGGTTCTCTCTTCCATATCAGGCTAGCTGAATGGAACTCATGACAAGTGCACAATTTTGTGTCTCTGGCTAACTTTACATGCTAAAGAATTCTGTTTTCCATTGGGCAATAAACTTGCCTTGTTTTGGGTAACTTCCCGTACAATAAATCAAATGTATGGTCATTTTTTGGTCACTTAAGTTGTAAGTTGAGTAACTAAACAATTGCCTATTTACATATTGAGCAAATATTAAACATTAGCATTGATTTGGAGTCGTGTTGGTGAATGTTTAATATAAGTCTACTATTCACTCTCATAAAGAGGGACATTTCTGGCTCTTTAGCTGCCAAATGGTCCATTATGTCATTCACTCACTCACTATTACCTATGTAGTGTTTATTAAATAGTGAACTACACAGGGAACGACCAAACGAGATTTCGGACACTCACTGAAAATATCGTTGCGTCAGTAGATGCGCCGGTTATGTGTGTGACGGAGGGGGGCACGCCTCAGCATCATGTAAACAACCGAAACAAAAATACTTTTAATACGTCCCTGAAACAAAGGTTGTGTTGATGTTGAATGTTACATTTCCGCTGTTTAGAAACGAAAGCCCGCTCCATTTTTCCTATTCAGTTTTCGCGGGGGCTTCTGCTTCTTCTTCTCCTCGGGGAAAACACTGCATTGTGGTATTCGGGAGTAAAATGGAGGGTACATTGTATGTACACTCAAATTAGCTGTGCATTGTGGGTATTTTATTGTGGACTACATAGTGAATGAAATTTACCATGGAGAATTCGAACACCACTAAAAAATGGCGAACACACTATATAGTGCACTATTTCCGTGACAGGGAATGGTTTCAAACACAGCTGTCAGTCTGGCGTGTGGTGCTGGGCAGGTAGTGTACGGGGGGGGTTTCGTCAGAGCTTTTTTGCTGCCTGCTGCAGCTGAAAATAATGCTGATGAGAGTGGTGAGAGTTATAATTCACATAAGTTATAATTCTCTGTGAGACATTTTACATTATTGATTAATTTGATTCATTTTTAATATAATTTTTAAGAACAAATCTGTGACATTAGCAACATGAGAGAGCAAACATCTCACTGCTGCTCACTTTTAGTTTTCCCATTTCCCATTTTTCAATATGCACCTTTTTTATGCACAATGTTTTGTTAGTATTTTACGAATATGACCCAGGACCCCAGAAGGTGCGCCTGGCTTTGAAGCACATTGAACATAGTGGCCAAACAGTGGAATTGCAACTCCCAGATCGTCACATGCCCTCTGGCCAAAAAAATACTTTTCCCCATAGACTCACATAGTGAAAAAGCATTTTAACCGTGTTTAATCCAGCTGCTTTAATCCAGCTGCTAGCTAGCGGTAGGCTAATGTTACCTGCTGCTGAGTGTAGTGTTAACTAGCGTCACGTGCAGCGATGTTTCTGTTCTTCTCTCGTCTCCCTCCTTCATTTTACAGTTGAGTGGTGGCTAGAACGGCTCCGAGTGAAAGGTCAATATGGAATGGATTAATCTGCGTTATTTTTTTTTTTTTAACGTGTTATTTTGACAGCCCTAATAATAATAGATATATACTTGGCGTCTGTATATTGATACAGTATTGCCACGGAAAATATTGTGATACTATGCTGTATGTATTTACACCTGTGCATTTCCTACTGTGACCTGACACAATGTCTTCCATTAAAAAGGCCTGTTGTATTGTGCCATCATGTCTTCCCCTGAAATCAGGAATATATTGTTAATTTCTATAAAGACCTTCCCACAGCAGATCATTTCATCACATTTATTATGGTTTTTCAACAGAGTCAATCGTTAATGTAATTAATGACACCTGTGCTTTTCCTGCTACCATAAGTTAAAGGTGCCCTGCCACACAAAACAGTTTTTACTTGTATTTTTTGAAATATGTTAGGTCCATATGTGTTTGTTATGTTGTGAATGTGAAAATGAACTGCTACCTCCTCTGTCAGCTCTAGCCACTGAAAAGAAATAAGCGGAGAAGTCAGGCCAATTACAGAAGCTGGTCAGTCTGACGTGGTGTTGCCTGAGATCATTACTATTCATGAGCTCGCCCAGTTGCGCTGGGTAAAGGATGCTGATAGCCAGGCTCTCATTGGCTAGATGTTAGCCAATCAGAGTCAAGCAGCTTAGCTCGTCGAATATTAATGAGAACTGGCACAAATCGAGCTGAGTCTTCCTGCAGGCTTTCTATACCACGCTAGAATGGCTTGAAACAAGGTAACCACGGCATTTTTTCCACAAATAAATGTTACGGAGTCCGTGGTAGAACTTCAAACATTACCACAAAGTAATGAAATACGTGTGGCAGGGCACCTTTAAATCTGCTGTGAAAAAAAGGCCTATTTTGAGCATTCAGGAGACTCCTTGCAGGTACAGTATCAGTTTAATATGAATAGGTTAAGCTAAACAGGACCTGGAGCATAGCCAACAACTTGGTAATTCCAGCTCACGACGGTAGCCAAAATGCGTGTGGGTAGTACACAGGGCTGACTGTGAATGCTACACTTATTGACTGTCCAAACCTGCTGGGGTGGAGCTGCAAAAAGGGAAATTAGACAGGCGAGACACTGAATCCTTTTATTATACACAAGTCCAAGCAGAAATCACACAGACACACACACACTGTCCAGTAGAAGCTTGGAAGTCAACCTTTATTGATACTGTTAAAAAACAATTCATGTCCACCAACAAGAGAAAATCATATTCAGTACTGCTGTTTATATGTGTAAAAACACTGATTAACATAATTAATCTCATCATGATTAGGACTGCCATGGAGCTCTGACAGCCTCTGCAGAAGTTTAAACACTGATCCTGCGTCAATGCTGCGTTTATACTGAATTCCTTTCTTGGGTGTTACAGAGGTGAACGGAATTAGCACATTGTAAAAAAGAAAGCCTCTTAAGTCTCAAGTAGTAATGCTTTGAAACCTTCAACAATGTTTGGCAGTAATAAGTGGAACATCTACCAGCCATATCTGTATGTTCTGATCAGAGCAGAGATCAAACAAGGAAATGCACACTGCCGAGTCCAAAGTAATAATGCTTTGCGTTTCTATCCAAGCTTGTTTAAATCAAATGTCTTTTTTTTGATCAGAAGCTAAAAGGGTAATGGGAAATGTAGTCAAATGTGATGCTAGAAATTGCTAGCGAAACGTGATTGTCTAACCAGTTTACGGTAATCCTACCGATGCATTGTAATTCTTTTGATTTGATGGCGACATGTAGCAACTTGCCATTCAAAACAGTTCTAACTAAACTTAGCTGTATTGGGATTCATGAATCAGATTAAAAAGCATTTTCAAAACACAATGACGAAGCAACGTGTTCTTTCAGCTCAGCTTTAAGGCACTGAGGGCGATTAGGAATGCATGTAGTAGCACAACGGTACACGACATAACTGACTGACGTACATCAAAATAATAATAATAAAAAAAAAATTCCAGAAGGTATACCAGCATTTTTCAACCTCTTTTCTACACCCTGAAGTCAAAACCTCATAGTTCGGTTCTTTTCCTAACCCGACCAGCCAGATGGTTTGTTACACAGAACCATCTGAGAAGCCGTCATTGCGAATTGTTTGGGAAAGGGCAGAAACTTTCCAAAAATACCTGGCAGGTGAGTGGATAAATCTGGATGTCGCTTTTCAACGCGATTGTTTTAAACAGTCGCACCCACCTTAGTCTATAATATCCACGACGTTCCACTTCCAGGATCGCTCCGGTGCTGCTGCAAATTCCGCCGGATGTTACTCTTTTCGGCCGGAAGTCCGTTGCCTTCCCGCTTTCTTTGTGTTGTAATTTTAAACTCCGGTGGATTTATGAGGACTACGGTTAAAGCAACACTAAAGAACTTTTCCCGCGACGGTCCCCCTACAGGTTGGAATTGTCCACTGTTACTGCTGTCGTAATGTCTCATTATGGCTCATTGGAACTACAGATCCGCTACCCAATCTGGCAAACTTGCAATATGTAATGTAATGGACAATTCTGCTTCCAACCTGTAGGGGGACCGAAGCGGGAGAAGTTACCTAGTGTTGCTTTAACTGCTCCTCTGATCTCTGCAGGGTAAATCCAGACAGCTAGCTAGACTATCTGTCCAATCTGAGTTTTCTGTTGCACGACTAAAACAACTTCTGAACGTACACATGTTCCACCTAAACAAGTTCCTTTCCCGAGGCTATTTTGCAGCGGCACTGTGGCTCTGCCCGGTGCTTAGCGCCGCCCAAGACGATTGTGATTGGTTTAAAGAAATGCCAATAAACCAGAGCACGTTTTTCTCCCATCCCGGAATGCTGTGTGGACTCGCCAGAACCTTCCTCCCAATTTTGTGTGTAGTCACTGCTAACGTGTACGGTACACGTCGACAGCAGCACCTTTTTTCAAGAACTATGTGGCACGTAACGCACACCAAGATTCACACCGTTTTGATTCATTTTATTTTCCTGTTGCTTTTTTAAAACGTTAACGGTGGCGGGATCACATTCAGTTTCAAATGTTTTTCAGTGTAGCTTAGAGGTTGTGAAAACGCCGGTAAGCCTTATATGACTTTTAACTGGCTAGCTGTTGCGTTTCTATATTCTGCGCACAGTGTCCGTCTTGGTGGTTGGACACCTTGTCGATATTCAAGTACTCTCCTCTGTTTCTCTCGGGGAGTAAAATAAATTAGATGCTCTTTGAACTGCCCTGCAGTTGCAATGTGACCGGTGATGATAAAACTGAAGACATAAAAACACACACATATTGGTATCAAAGTACAGTTATGAGGATTGTGTATAAAGAAATGGTGATTTCTGGTTGTTCGATTTCAATGTCCAAATGCTAACAAAAAGGAATACATACTGTGGTTGTCCAGCAGTGTATGTGCGCAGTTACCAAAAAAAAAAAGAAATAATAAAAATATATATATTGCTGTATTCTAAATTCAATGAAACATGAAAAGGTGGTTAAGGACAAAAATCCAAAGCCTCAAAGATATCAACCAACGTAACATTCAAAAACACATATTTGTAAAAACATACCTTCCATTTAACATCTGTACACTTCCCTGTCACTGAATGGTACAAAAACTGGACCACAGAATCATGTAACTATCATTTCTGTTTCTGAGATTTGTTTTTCTCTCGCATGGCGTTGGATAAAAGAAACATCACAAAAAGGTGAAGAAAAGAATCCCTTTGGCACTGAGAACAATTAACAATGTCCGACATTTCACACGTTTTATCTTAGTTACTCAACACATGAGTCATAACCAATTAAAAAATTCCTTTGAAAACCTCCTAATTCACCGCCACAGTGAATGGAGAAATAAGCCAATCCATTCTGCAGGTTTACCATGGTTACTCAGACTTTCGTGTACAACCTACTTTTCGTCTTAACTCTTGACGACAATGGCCTAACTCAGTAGTTGATAAAGACGACAAAGAAATTTCATCCACTGCGGTATTCTCCTTTTGGACTTCCTGTCCCTACATGCTTTGCTGTCCAGCAACAATCCTCCCTGATCTCACAAATGCCAACACTGACTGAAATATTTTCCCGAATAGCCCTGTTCACCCTCTGTGTGCGACACAATGCCAAGTCAAACTGCTTCTTTTTTTTTTTTTTTTTTTGTCCACTCTTTATTTTGCACTTCAACAATAACACAGTTTTCCTGGTTTTCTTTTCCCCTTAGAGTTTATCATGCCTGGTGGCAGCATGTTTGAAATGACTTGAAGTCCTCATATTATGCTTTTGGCCTTTTCCCCTTTCCTTTTATTGTGTTATATATCTTTTTGTGCACGTTATAGGTTTACAAAGTGAAAAAACCCAAAGTCCACCCCAAAGGGACTTACCATCTCCTCACTCTGTAACTAAAACAGAGAGCTCAACACACAGGGTGAAAAAAGGAGCTGCAGCAATGTGCACTACAACAAAACTATGGTGTTTTTTGAAAATTAAACCATGTAAACCTATTCTGGTACAACCTCTAAATACAATTATGAACTGAAAATGAGCATAATATGAGCACTTTAAACTGCCAACTTACAGTTTGACTTGACACTCTAGCCCATACAAGAAGAGGAACACAGAACTGGGGTTGAAAACACTGATCTTTGGCCTATAGCAGGAGTATCTTTGGCTTAGCGAGGACCACAGCCGTCAAACTGAAAGAACGGGTCAACAGAGCGGTCAGTCTGTGATCAAAGCGGGGTGCGTTGGTGGGGGGGGAGGGGAGGTGGGAGGGGGTTTGTCTGTGTGATTCAGGCTCGGAGGCTGGGCGGCGGGCGCGATGGCGGTGCGCAGGGAAGCCCCGGGGGGGTGCGGGACGGTGGCGGTCCTGGGGGTACCTGGCCTGATGGGGGTGATCTGGCAGGAGGGCTGGCGGCGGTGGGAGACGGGGAGGGGGTCTCCGGCTGGTAGTCTGGGGGCGGGGGTGGGGGCGAGGGGGTGTGGATCGGGGTGCGAGGTGGGGCCTTGGCTGCCGCTGACTCTTCTTTCACTCTCGTGAAGTTGATGCATCGACCCTGAAGGGAAGGAAAGACGCAAAACACACACACACACACACACACACACACACACACACACACACACACACACACACACACACACACACACACACACACACACAAAAAATAGTTTGAGTTCAAATTGCAAATTGATTTGATTTAGTTTAAAGGTGCCCTGCCACACAAAACCGTTTTTATTTGCATTTTTTGAAATATGTTAGGTCCATATGTGTTTGTTATGTTGTGAATGTGAAAATTAACTGCTACCTCCTCTGTCAGCTCTAGCCACTGAAAAGAAATAAGCGGAGAAATCAGGCCAATTACAGAAGCTGGTCAGTCTGACGTCATGTTGCCTGAGCTCATTACTATTCATGAGCTCGCCCAGTTGCGCTGGGTAAAGGATGCGGATAGCCAGGCTCTCATTGGCTAGATGTTAGCCAATCAGAGTCAAGCAGCTTAGCTCGTTGAATATTAAAGAGAACTGACACAAATCGAGCTGAGTCTTCCTGCAGGCTTTCTATACCACGCTAGAATGGCTTGAAACAAGGTAACCACGGCATTTTTTCCCAAATAAATTTTTTTCGGAGTCCATGGTAGAACTTCAGACATTACCACAAAGTAATGAAATACGTGTGGCAGGGCACCTTTAAAGTGGCTCCAGTGATGAATCGATCTAATTCTGTGTGTCAACACAACTATTACGTTTTGCAAGTAAACCTTTTATTTTGTCTTGTTTTCTGAATGAAAAACAAAAGTTTGAACGGGAAAAGTAAGAAGGGAAATTTCACAGTTCAAGGTGTTTTCACTGTTGATTTGTTGTTTGTTTTTTTAAGTTCAATAAATGCAACATCTTTCCAAAAGTCAATCAGTCGTTGAATAATCAATGAATAATCGTGATTTCAATATTGACCAAAATAATTGTAATCTTTTTTTTTATTTTTTACATAATCGGGCAGCCCTAACAACTATTGGATGGATTGCCATTACATTTAACAGACAGACATTCATGGTCTCCGGAGGATGAAGCCCACTGACTTTAATGATCCCTGACTTTTCATCTAGGGCCACCAACAGGTCCAAATCTTCCCATGGGTGGAGGCACAGGACCAGGGTTTTACAGAGTGGAACATGAGGATATTGATGTCACTCAAAAGCTGTGTGGAAAGAGTACAGCTCATTCCATCTCATTCCCATTTTAGGACTACAGTTGATCTACAGGAGGGTAACATTCTTGCAAATACAGCACCATAGAATTGAATGTAAGTGAGAGAGAGAGAGAGAGGGTAAGACTGAGGGAGAGAAGGTCTTTGGAGATACAGAGAGGAAACGATACCCGAAAGAGAAAAATGATAATAAACGAAATTTAAAAGAGGCAATTCTTCAAAATCCCACTTTAAACGGTTGCCCTCTACTCCAGCCAACCACTCTTGTCCTCTTGCATTTAGCCAAACATCTTTACATCTACCACATACTCACACATATAGTCATATAGAGGCAATATCTGGCAGAAAATCAAGTCACAAAAAACATTCCATTCATCCCGAGCAAAACAAAAAGTTGAATAAACAGAGCAGAAAAGGACAAGAATTGGTAACACTTTACTTGAAGGTATCTACATAAGAGTGACATGACAGTGTCATGAACACATGACACTGTCATGACACGTGAACTCTAACCCTAACTTGTCATGACAAAAACCGAATGAGACTTACTAAAAGAAGCGCTATGTCATAAACGTTTATGACTTGTTTATAATGTTTAAGACGTGTTCATGACAGTGTCATGTCACTCTTATGTAGATACCTTCAAGTAAAGTGTAACCCAATAATCTAACAGCGACCACCAGTTTCTGGTCTGTCGCCACTTATCCAGTCTGGCATTCCTAGACATTAATATAAGAAATGCCTGGATGAGGATCTTCTCAAATTCTTGGCCTCATGGAAAATACCTGCGGAGAGGAGATGTGTGCTTTGCATAAACTCTCTAATCTAGCGCTGCAGGAAAATGTTTTTTTTTCTTCCTTTTTCAGCGGGTCTGGGTGACTAGTGCTAAGCTAAACTAAGCTATGCTAAGCGGCTGCTGGTGGTGGCTACATATGTAGCGCGTACAGATATGAGAGTGGCATGTGTCAAGCCTTTTCTTTAATTACGCAAGCAAGTACAGTAACACCCCAGTGTTGCTGTTAGTTTGTCAAATGTATTAAAACAAGGTGTAAGGTGCCTTTAAAATGTGTGTTAAGTGTGAGAAATGAATGACTTTTAAATTGACTATGTTGAATTGCATGTGGAGGGCATGTAAAAAAAAACACAGCTTTGCTTCATGTACGTCTGTTAGCACCCAGCTGCGGTTTGAATCTATGAACATTTTCCTGGATTAAAGAAAGCCACACTCGCTCGTTCTTTCTCACTGACCTCCTCCACTGTCTACAGTCTTACCAAGGCCATAAAATTGTCTAGGCCTGGGCAAAACATATACGCGCGTGTGTGTGTGTGTGTGTGTGTGTGTGTGTTAGAGACATGGTTCGTTGGTGGAGACAGTTCTGGCAGTTGTCTGCCTAAGGTATTACCTCATATCCTTTAGCCAGCTAAATGCTTCCCTGGGGAGGCTTGTGTTTATGTGCATGAGAGAGAGAAAGAGAGAGAGAGAGAGAGAGAGAGAGAGAGAGAGAGAGGGCTCTACCTCATACTGTACTCCCTGACGGCAGTGTAATGGATGTGGTTTGGTGATGCACGCACACACTCTCATAATGGCAAACTCCTGTCTCAAATGTAGATAACTTCATCCTTGTGATCTTAACTCTGGTCTATCACTGGTTAAATGATGTGGTTATGGATCTACATACAGTACACACACACACACACACACACACACACACACACACACACACACACACACACACACACACACACACACACACACACACACACACACACACACACACACACCCCTGTGCTGAGAGGATTTTTGCTTCTTCATCTATTCTGGAGTCCTCTGTTATTCTGGACAACAGTTTGCTTTGCATAACAATTATCTGTATTTATCCCGCAACATTCACAAAGGCATTGAAAACACACACACTGTTCTGAGTTTCTATGTGAGCCAAACCATGAGACTGAGCTTTATAATGATACTCTCAAAGGCTCACGCACACACAAACCCACTCTGGTCTATATCGTACTGTACTGAGCAAACAAGAGGAGGGGTTGTTGAGTTCACTGCTGGAAGAATGTGTGTGTGTGTGTGTGTGTGTAGTCAGTCCAGGATATGAACACTACAAGAGGAGATACCTTTTGCGTTCTAGTGTCATTGGATTCATTAGTAAGAACTAACTACATCAGACTCATGACGCACTGTACAGTACTGTAGCCAGGCCGGTCTCAAGGCTGACATTCAGCTGTGGCAATTGGCATTGGCTATGAAAAACGTGCCATGGCGACAGAATGACCAATGAAGAATCCAGACTGAACTCGGCCAACTCTGCCTCATGTAAAGAGTGAGTGTTCCTTTTAATTTGAAAGTCTGCCAGCTTTGGTGGGTGAGACTCTGCTCTGAAATGTCTGTTACGGGTGGGACTGTGGCAGAAAAATTAACACTAAATAGCTTTTCAGGTAAGACTTACAGCAAGGGAAGAGGTGTCCCGCGCTTGGTTCCACTCTTTTCTCTTTCAAATACAACATTACACTACCTGGAAATGAGCCGGCGTGCTGGCCTGGGAGCGATTTCTGCCGCTTCGTTACAAACCGCTAATGACTTGAGAGCAGGCGACATCATTTGAGTGGAAAGAGAGGCCTGATTTCTTCTAGGAAGTAAGCATTGCGTCATGCAGAGCTGACGCATGCAGCCATCGCTAAAAGCAAGAAATTGGTCGACTAAGGAAATCAAATCCCAAATCTTTTTTTATGCGACTGCCAGTTTGCTTTGGTGAAGATGTAATCGTAAGCTCATGGTGACCATTTTGTTTTGGTCTGATTCGTCTCAGGAAAAGCTGAAAGTAAATCCTGTCTCCTGGTGCCAAGAAAACGCTCTTAAATGTGGAATTCCCGTTAAAAAAGATCATTGGAAATGTTCTGCTAATAAAGGCACGATGTAAATTAGCGTTTGGGACGGGGCCTGATCAGCGGGGGAGTCGGCTGTGGAGAGTAGGGAGAGAAAAGGTGGAGAACAGATTGAGGGACAGAAAAGTGAAAAGGGAAAAAGAGAAGAAGAGTGGATGAAGAAGTCAAGAATCATACTGTAGACCAGGGTTCTTCAATATGTTTTAAGCAAAGGACCCCTTAACTGAAAGTGAGATGGAGCAGGGACCTCCTCCTATATATAATTGTATAAAATTAAGTTGCATATTAAACTCGGCTTACAATAACGTGTAGGGCGGCCTAAAGCCTTTATACATACCTTTTTAGTGCATAGAATACTAAGCTATTAAAATAATAATTGTTGGCATGATTTTATAAATCCTGTTTTAATGTGGCTCTGTAAATGCTTAGCAGTCCCTCCAGAAAAACGCGGAGTTTTTTTGTGATTGTTGCGGGCAAAAATCCTTGATTATGCGGCACGTTTTCTTAAAAAATGCGATGGAATATGCGGGATATTTATGTCATTTTATGCGATGAAAATGCGGGAACTTGCAAAAATTGCGGGAACTTGCGGGAACTTGCAAAAACTGCGGTTTGATGAAAAAGAGAAAAGAAGTGATTCCCCCAACACAGTTTTCTCAGTAGGTGAAATTACGTCACTTCATAACGTTCCCATGGCAACAGGGGAAAATGGCTGCTCTTGTGTGAAGTAAACGCAACATTTTTCAACTTTCTGCTGAGATATATGTGACTTTTTTGCAACGAAAATGCGGTGATTATGAAATCATGCAAGCCCCGCATATTTTGCGCGGAAATCGGCAATTTATGCGGCGAAAGTGCGGCGTATTTGAAAAAATGCGGCCCCCGCATTAATATGCGGACTTTGGCTGATTATGCATTGAATTCTGCGATCGCATAATCGCGTTTTTCTGGAGGGACTGGCTTAGGATGAACTATCTGTGGATGGCTACCTTACCAATAGGCCAGTTAGCCTATCAATATTTTTTCACAAATAGGCTGACTTATATTAGCTAATAATATGTTGGATTCATGACAAAACTTTCAAAAAAATGAATAATTTGGTAGCAGTAACTCTGAGGACCCCCTGTTGAAGATCTCAGCTGTAGACTGTACTTCAGACTCTTCAGCCATGCTAGCAGCTCTGCAAGGCTGTACTTAGGTAGATGCTAGATCCTAGTTACTGACAGTGGATACCGAATGTAACTGGCATACTGCGCAAGTGCCACATTTAGTTATTACAATGTGATGTTCCAGTGAATAAATATGAGGCCAAAACGCAGCAAAAATCTACTTTATAATTCAGTACACATGAAGACATGAATCATATGAGTAGGGCTGGGTACACTTTTTAGGCACTGACTGAATTGCCTCCTTAGTATCGAAAAACGAGTCGTCATTCAGTACCAAACTTCAACACCTGAGTAAATCTCATCAGTGTCAGTAAGCCAATAAGCATGCTGCATGCTTATACCAAGATTTAGAAATGCTGGTGATTGGCTGTCTAACGTTACATGTCATAGAGGTGGGAAAAACTCTATGTTACAGTACATTTGGTAGCTACGATCTAGCATGATGTCTGTAAAGGTTCCTAGTCATCCAGGTCATAGTTATCCGAGGGAGGACGATGGTGGTTCAGACGTGGCCTTGGGTGTCTCCAACGACCATAACGGCTGTCGTTACAACAGCCAGTAACACTAACCAGCGAAGCGGTATTGATCACCTTGACAACGAGCCCACAGAGGTTGAACGGCTGGGTTTCCCTACCGTTCAGTCAGAACTGAAGACTTCGAGCACTTCTTCGGACGCGATCTAGCATCTACCCTGCTATTGAGCATGCTAACGTGCTCACAGTGACAATGTTAACATGCTGATGTTTAGCAGGTATAATGTTTCCCATGTTCACTGTCTTATTTTAGTGTGTTTGTATACTACTGCAACAGTTACAAAGTGCCCATCAAGATTAGTGAAGGTGGAAATGCTAAAGAATCACCCAACACCTTGATGCATTAAAACTGACTTTGCTGAATGTGTCAGAGGGATTTAAAACATCCCGAGAGAGCTTTCTGTACTTAGTGACCTCCACATTCAAACCAAACTGTAATCTTGGGATGTTTTAATACAAAAGCTCCAGGCAATAAAACTAAACCATGTGGCTGATGAAACGAGGAGAGGAGATTTTACCAGCTCACACACACGAACACATCAGAAAAAACACTCCTATCGAGCTTCAAGGATTTGTCTGGGTGCGAGCTGCGGTTCTGCTTTTAATCCGATTCATGGCGTCTAATGTGAAGCAGGTGTGATCTGGCTCAACGGGATGGAGATGGGCCAGCGGAGGTGTTAGCCAGCATAGGAACACCATGAGTCAATGAGACGGAGACACAGATGGAGGACGGGAGGACGGGATGAGTAATGGCTACAGATGACTGAAGCATTTTCAGACTGTAGACGCACTAGAAGACTTTAAAAACGGAGCCAGTTTGGAACGTAATGTTGGGTTTCTCAGGCTTTATTTGTCCCTTTTGAGAGACATAATATCACCCAAAAATGGATTACAGTAGTGACCTAACCCACCACTACTTTCGAGGCCAAGGAGCATTTCATTTCACATTATTTTGTGGAGTTAAGCGTGATTTATGGTCCTGTTTTGAATCTACGCCTAGATACGCACCCTACATCGTACCCTATGCTGTAGCCTGACGTGCACCTCCCCAGAAATGTAACTTTACGTCGCGGCGACGCAGACTGCCACAACTGTCAGTGCGTTTACATGCAGTTTAAAAGACTGATTATATTTGGGTTAAGGGAATAACCCGGTCTCTCTAACGCCAATGTGAACACCTTACCCTAGCTAAAATCTGAGTTCTCATAGATAACTCCTTTAGTAACCGGGATACAGGTGCATGTATACACCTTAACCGGGGTAAGCTCGGGCTACGCGTTTGCGCATGCTCCGTAGGTTATAACTGCCCCTCCCCACTCCCCTTTTTTTTTGACCTAGAAATAGAAGAGAGCAGATGGAAGAACTGAGAACTTCCCCATGGCAAGTACTATCAAGAAGACCCATTTCTGGAAGGACGAGGAGACGCATATTTTCTTGCTTTCCAAGTTGTTGTGATTTTGACAAAGGTCAACCTGAAGCCTTATTCTGACCAATTGTACATTGGCAGAGCGCTACCTACTGTACCGGAGGTAGAGTTACTCCTGTTATTCTTCCCCGGTCATGTATACGGGGAGAACTGGCATAACCCGGTTACTCACTTAACCCCGGTTACTGCTGTGCATGTAAACGCTGTGATTGGTCCGCTTGGCTTGGTAGCGTCCTCCTACTCGTGCTCCTCCATGAACAACAAGAGATCAAGGGGAGGGTTAACGTTCCCTGCTACAGCTTTCCCACTGTGGTCAGAAGGCACAGGGTCAGGGTTTCCCCCAGAAAAATTGTTTAGCCCCTGTGGCAAGTGCTTTTTTTCCCTCGACAAGGCTGGGGGCCAGTCACAGACTGATGGCATTAATGTAGAGCTCAATAGTTTCTGTGATAAGAGAATCATAAACGCAATCGCGAAATTAGGAATTTAAAAAAGCTATAAGACCGATTCCGGCTCTACATTAAGTCAGCGCTAAAAGCTAACTGGAGATTTGAAATATGACTACGTTTCCAACCGAGCCGCCTAGTTTAAAAACGTATTTAAAAATACATTACAAAATAATTCCCAGTGACTTAGGCGTGGTGGGGGGGCAACTTAGGCCCGGTGCGGTGCAATACACTGGGGGAAACCCTGGCAGTGTTTCTCCGTCTACACCGCTGTTTTCGGTAACATAGACTGTATATGAAGCAATTCCCCCATCACTCTTTCACTCGCTGTATCACACTCTCCCCACACACACAGTCTTGGAAACCTGCCTCATCTTGTAACACCTTCCATTGTCTCTGCTCCCACTGGGCGCTGTGTGACGTGGTCTGTCAGGCCATGGGGTGACCAGGTTTACAGATGTAGTTTATGGTACAAGGCTGACATGACTCACCCACACACCATAGTATTATGTGAGGTTTAGGTAAGGGTTAGGTAAGTGGATTAGAGTCTGGTGAGAGCAGGAGTCTGGGGATTAGCTTTAGGCCGCTGACACACCGGACCGATTATTGGCGAGGTCAGTGACTCAAGTCTGTTCGGTGTGTTCCGTGCTGCCGTCCATTGAAGGAGCTGTCGGCTTTCATTTTGGCCAACCCGACGTGTTCAGTTCGAGACAAGGCCGTTCGGGAAATGGCGAGCGGGTAGTCTCTCAAAATCTGATGAAAATCTTTGAAACTGACCTTTGTCGCTTAAAATGTTTTCAGAAACTACTAGTACAATATGAGATCGTATTATGAATGAGCCGCCATTGAAAATCCGGAAGCAGTAGGCAGACCCACGTGGCGCCTTTATCCAATCAGCTGCCGGTTTTCATTCAATTTGGACGACAATACGCCACCTGCTGTTATGGAGACGTATTACTTCACCATAACAGCATTGGTGTGTTCTGAGGCATTTTTGGGACCTCGGGGAGCCGACTGATCAGTCCAACTGCCTTTTCTGCCAACGGTTGGCCCGTCTGGTTAGTGTGTCTTCACCTTTAAAGCCACCATAACTAGCCCTACAAGCACACACACCTGTACACACGCACACACATGCACACGCACACACACACACACACACACACGCACACACACGCACACACACGCACACACGCACCGGCTCTACTATTCTCTTAAAGAGATACGCTGTAACGAAGCAGACACCCCAGCGCACAAGTGTAAATCAGCATTTACAGGTTACATTAAAAAACAACAACCAGTGAACTCAACAAAATCTCAAAAAGAAAAGACATGTAAAAAGAATCTGGGGAAAACATGACGGATGAATGAAGATGAAAAGGAAAGGTGAAGAAAGGAAAAAGAGGGCAATGCAACTGTGGGTCATCACAGGTATAAAACACAGCAGGAGGGACGAACTTGAAGCAAAACATGTGGAGCAGGGGAAGTGAAGGCGAGTGGGTGTGGATAAAAGCATTTGATGAAATGAAATAGTGCTGAGGTACTCACATGATCCCCGGGCTGGGGTCTCATCAGGGAGACCTGGTCGTACCCGCGGCGAAACAGAGCCAAGATAGCATCCAGTTTACCCTGCACAGGTCATAAGGGGGGAGGGGGGGGGGTTAACAGCTGGACACGTCTGGGCACCAAACTCTCCCACAATCATCCACAACTTAATCAAATCCTATTAATACTGTTTCTACTGTATCAGCGTCCATTTGGTCTGCGGCCGTCTGCCGCGTTCCTTCAGAGCCGAGAGTCTGCAGGTTTTAATCCCAAACAAACACTGCAGCAGCTGATTCTACTGATTAGTTCCTTCCTCTCTGGTTGAAGCTGCGCTGATTAGTCACTTGGCCATATTTTGATTCTTGTCTGCTTAACTGAAGACATGTTAATTCTCTGTGAATCAGTTCCTCTGCTGCCACAAATAGAGCAACTTAACAGAGCGTTCCTTTTCACAAATACAACGATCTGCCAGAGGGAGAAGAAAAAAAAAAAAAGATAAAACAGTTCGGCAACAGAGATAAATAGATTCTACTTCCTTACAGGAGGTGTAAGATGCTGCAGTCATTTGATTTGACTAAAAAAGTGCAGACTCCTGAGCTTCAGTGGCATGTACTTGAGAGGACGGAAGTCAATATCTTATAGTACCATGACTAATAAAAAGGATCTTCAGGTTCCACCCAACACACAGTCACTAGCCAGAATATAAAGTCACCTTTCTCCTACACTGACTGTGATGTTAGG
Source organism: Gymnocephalus cernua (assembly GCA_023631565.1). Classification (NCBI taxonomy): domain Eukaryota; kingdom Metazoa; phylum Chordata; class Actinopteri; order Perciformes; family Percidae; genus Gymnocephalus; species Gymnocephalus cernua. Next base: position 18,890,180 of record CM042443.1, read on the forward strand.
GCAGTGTAAAACGCCACTATGAATCACTGCAGTTCTGTCTACAGATAACAGTCAGTGCTGCTACTGTATGAAAGGCCAGTGTTGCTACACAGAGCGTTATTGTAGTGTGTGATTATAGCACAAACGGCACTGACGCCAAGTCTAATAATGTCTCTCTGTCAGGAGAATACCATCAAATTACTTGGAGAATTCTGTGCTTATGCAACTAATTCTACATAAATATGTCCAGAACAGGCTTGATTCTTCCCTGCTGTCTTGTGAAAACTTTGCAGCTCCAGTCGTGGTGCTTTTTCATGTTTTAACTTCAGTTGGAGGAGTTCAGTTTCTTTTTCTGTGGGTTGAGAATATTCTGCCACCCGCAGTTATTTCAGACTCGCTGCGCAAGAGCTGTTCAGCTGTAAACAAGGTGGATTTCTGAGTTCCTGAAAAGTTGACATTTTGTTATGCCAGGATCAGACTCCACACTACACATGACAGTCACTATGTCAGACTAGACAGATATATTGCCAAAAAGTCTTGCTGTGTCTTGGACAGAAGAGTGGCAACACTACAAGTATGACACCGACCAGCCCCCAGACTGATTATAGTTCATAAGTCGACGCTTTGGTGGTGCAGCGGCCTCTCAAAAACTCACAAAAATCTTTTAAACTGGCCGTTAGCGATCTGAAATAAATACAGATTCAGCAACTGCGTAGCTTATTTCTCGCTTAAAATGTTTTCAGAAACACGTTTCGGTGAACCATTTTTCGTAAAATAAGAGATTGTTTTCCAAACAAGCCGACCATTATGGTCTGTTTTGAAATCTGGAAGCCCCACGTTTACCGTTCGTCCAATCAGGTGCAGCCATCGCGGCTGCAGGAGGGTGTAGCTTGTTTTCTTTGCGTGTGAGTGGTCAAAGTGAAGAGAAACAGATAGTGGGCTCTCCACTTGCGTGCAATGCTGGGAAGCGGGGCGATCCCTGCCGTGAAAAAAGCCTATGTGGGCACTGTGTGTATCTTTCCTCCACTAGACAGCAGCAGTGGCGTCTCTCCTTCTTTTCCCCATGTTTAGATATCTGCGCCTATTGGTCAAGGTCAAGTAACACGTCGTAGAACTTGTCACATGAGGCAGAATAAGACAAAAAATTCGGACATGCTAGACTTTCTGCGTCGTGGTCGTGAAGCGTCCCAGACGTTAGGTCGCGGATCTTTGATTATGTCACTCTACGAGAGGTAAAGACACGAGATAGTCGGTCCCGACCATCACTACCAGGCACGACTTTGTCTGCGATGTGTCTGTCGGGCCAAAATCGGGCTAAATTTGTGTAGTCTGATCCTGGCATTACAGGACAGCAAGAATCCAGTGAGACGCGCTGTAGCTTCTCTGCATCAATAAGTCAACTGAATGGCAACATTTATTATCTGTTGGAGCTGAAGAGAAACTGAGTCTGTGTTTACCCGGATGGGCGTGTACCACTTCCGGTTCTGAGGCGCCTTCTTGTTGTGGGGTTTCTTAGGTTTGGGCTCGAAGGGCTCGTACTCCTGCTCCGGCATTTTCACCACAGCGTTCTTGGGCTTCTCCAGCTTAGCCCCCTCCTCGGTCGAGCCCTTCCCTCCCCAACGCACCTACAGACAGCAGACAGTACATGGATATACAGCACAAAAGAAGCGGCGAATGTCATCTAAAGTGGTCCAGTTTTTCCCTCCGTTTTATTTGGGTGGTTTTAGATTCAATTATGATTGTCTGTGTTTTTGACATCTTGTCACCTCCATCCTCTTGATCCCTCCGATTCCTCTTCCTCCGTAATATGAGGCATCCACGGTGGGCCACTTCTTCTTGGGCAGGCCGTCTTCGTCATCTGACTCCTAAAACACAAATAATGATTACACAAAGACGGTTCCCCTCTCTTATATACTTTCTAACACACGTACTGCATCAATCAACTCTGCTACATTTGTATCATATTTATTCAAATTACTGTTTATTTCATTGCTGCTTTTTAAAACTATACTATAAGTAAGACACAAATTCTCCTTCAGTGTTGGTGGGTAAGTGTGTGTGTGTGTGTTTTGACTCACGGGCTCAGGCGGAGGTGGAGGAGGTGGTTCTTTGATCACCTGTGGAACAATAAGAGATGACATTGTCTAGCTTTTCACAAACACATTAATCACATTAGCTGCTACACGTCTCAGAGGACCTCTTAAGGGTTTTGATATTTTCTTTGTTAGGACCCCTATTTGCTCTTTGGAGTTTAGACGAACCTCTTTGAAGCTCTGGATAACTGTAATTCAAATGTTACTTCTTAAAATCAACCACTTCCTGAAAGTAGTTTAAGTTCCTTACCACGGTGCAGCAGAGAGGCCAGAACCACCACATGAAGAGCATGGCCAGGAGCAGGAACAGCACCAGCAGGGTGATCAGAAGAATGGTGCCATCAAACTAGAGGGTAAACACACACACATACACACACACACACACACACACACACACACACACACACACACACACACACACACACACACACACACACACACACACACACATCATAAAAATGTCATAGAAGATAGTAATATATTCAGCCTGTAACTGTTTGATGCAGGGGCAGGGCGTGTGTCCTCCACCTGCGACTGTAGTTCATGATGCGTGCACCCTGGAAAGAGCACCGCTAAATGTTCCATTTGTGAACACACAATAGAGTAGAAGACTTAGACTCGAACGCTGGTAATGGTGACTTGACTTGGACTCTTCTTTAGGGACTCAGACTTGGACTCTGACACTGGGGACTCGAGACTCGACTCGGACATGAACTCGAATAATGATGACTCGACTCGGATTTCTTTGGGTGACTCAGACTTGGACTCATACTCGGAACACTGGGGACTCGAGACTCAGACCCTTCTTTGATGACTCTGACTCGAACACTGGGGAATTGAGACTTGAACTTGAACTCAGGTAATGATGACTTGACCTTGACTCGGATTCGACTTGACTCAGACTCTTCTTTGGTGACTCGGACTCGAACACTGGGGACTCGAGGCTCGACTCGGACTCAGGTGATGATGAGTCGACTCTGACTCTTCTTTGGTGACTCGATCACTGGAGACTCGAGACTTGAACTCGAACTCAGGTGATGGTGAGTCAACTCGGACTGAACTCGGATTCTTCTTTGGTGACTCAGACCTGGACTCGAACACTGGGGACTCGAGACTTGACTCGGACTCGACAGTTGGTGACTGGACTATAACATTACCACATGCACAGTACTACTGCACCAAAGCAGGGCAGTCTTACACAAGTGCTAACTCCCGCCTACATTTACCGAGCTGGACAACACAGACAACACATTCCTACAATGCTGTCCCCTAAGTAGTGGAAAAGGGAAGAGAAGAAATTGTAAAAGTAAGCCACCAGAAGTAGTGGGAGTAACAGAAGTAGTAGTGGGAATAAAAAAAGTAGCGTTAGTATTAGAAACAGAGGATGTTGTACATCCAGTAATAATACTAATACATATTAATTTTCTTGTTTTTCTCGATGACAGTGGTAACTGTAAGATGTGGGATCCCTGAATGAATCCATCCATCCCTTTAAGCGAGGCAGGCGTCCGAGAGCCAAACGTGGTTCCCATTACAGACCACAGATGAGGATCACATGTGGTTAGACTTTCCTCTATCTATCTTGCGGCAGAGACACGGGGGGGGGGGGATTTAACTGAACTCAGCAGTGGGGTCCGTCGTCTCTGAAAGTCTCTGGAACATTATTATTATTTCTCTGAAATTTTCCAATCAGCCAGTTTATTATAACTTTCAACAGCTGTCGAGCAGAATTTGTGAAGTAATGGTTTAGCTTGTCACTCTTGCACACACGTGTGTGTTTTCTCATGCTAAATGGGCACATTCTGTGGACTAACTACAAAGGCTACTCAAAGTGGCACTTTGGGAGGATTTGGGGAGGGGTCTCCGGTGTTTGTGGAGTTTGTTTAAACTCTTGATTTATCCACAGACATTAGCTTGCATGTTGTTTGTCGCACCAGGACTTTCACAAGTTAGCAACTTGTCGTGCATCTATGAGCCTGGTGTGACTTCAACCTATATGGTTTAGTTTAGTGGCGAGAAGCAGCTAATTGCAATGGTATGTCTAATTGGGCTCTGTATATCATGAACCACAACACAGCTGTTTGACTTTACAGTGTTTTCATGGATATGATGTCACGTTGACTGAGACGGAGAACAGCTTCAAAGAGCATGTTTCCTTTCGGCAGGGTGGGAATCTGCTGTGGCTCCGGCCCATATGTTCCAACATACGTGTTTTATTTTGTTAAATTGCTTTAAATTGTCTTGAATTGGATCTTGTTTAATCTTGGTTTTCAGGGAATAAAGCTCCATCCGGCTTCCTGCTGACACAGTTATATACGTTCACTAAACGTATACAAGAGTATCACCATTGAGCAAGGGGAAATGCTTTTGCACAAGGGCACTCCAGTTGATGCTTCTCTTTCACTTTCACAGACAAAAAGATTGAACCGGCAAGCCTCACAGTCAGGAACCTGCTTCTTTAACCTTTTGTATAGAGGATCTTTTTTTGGTTGGATGGCTACTACAAACCACTGTGGTTTTGGCTCCCTAAAAGGAAAATAACAAAATTGAGAAAGGGAAGATGAAAGAGATAAAGGGGGGTAAAGTCACTGCAGAGAACAAAACAACAAATGTCTAGGAAAAGAGGTGAGGTTGGAGAGGACAGAAGAAGCAGAAGGAAGAAGAGTGGAAACCACATGCAACACAAGAAGAAATGGAAATTTGATCATAAACATAAAAATCCCAAGAGTGTTCATCACCAGTTTGGAGGAAACAACACTGATATAGACAATAATTGAAACAAAAATGGTTGCAATCTAATCATTATTGCACTTTATCTGACATTTTTGAGGATATTTGTGAAATTACGAGTTGTGATCGACACTTATATGATTCTACCGAACCACACATTGAATGATGAATAATCTGCAGTAGTAATGCAGGTTAAATGCATGAACGGGGGACTTACACACTCTGTGGTGGTGATGTGCACGTTGCTGCTGATGAACGACAGACCGTCATTCATGCTCACTTGGAGATAAATCACCCTGAAACAAAACAACAGACACACGCGGGGCAAGTAAGTACTGGATCTTCATGTTGGGATGTAACCTTAAAACAAGCATGTTTGGAGCAGTTCATTTAGCCTGAAGCAGTTCCTCCTTAAGCTGTTTGTTTGACCAGAATGATGTCATCTGAACTTCGGTTCACACCAAAGCACGTCGCCGAATGGCCTGCAAACCTTCAGGTAGTTTGTCAGAAGTGAGAATGTAATTTGAACCAACAGGAAACACCCACAGAACATGAGGGACTATGAGTCAAAGAACTAAGAGACGTCTTGACTAATGCTCCAATTCAGTTCTTTCTTCAAAGGTTACTTCCAAAAACAGCCAAACAGTCGCCAAATTCTCTAACCTGGCAGGAGGACATGTTACTAAAACTGTGTCCAATAAATCAGCTACTTGGTGAGTCCAGTGACTTTTGTTTACGAGTCCTGTTTCACTTGTAATCGAGCAGTTTGAACCCAAATGAACCAAATACCAAAGTTTTCCACTGTGGTTAAAAACCAGAGGAGAACAAACAAGCTGTAGGTGTGATCGTGTGACACACTGAGCCGCACAGCAGGCACGGAGGCCAAGGGGGGATAGATGAACTTCGAAGAAATGGAGAAAGAAAAACTGCTCGTTCAGATTTTGTTTTTATGGTTCTGGGCAAGTATTTTTTTCAAGACACGACACCATACTAATTTCAATCTCTGCCACTCGCCCTCTTTACATCCAGTCTATGATCTCAACTTGGAGCCACAAAACAATTTCCTTTATGGAATGTAAAATACACCAAAGTAGAACTTCTCTCCTCTCCTCTATAATGGATGAACTCAAAACATAGCTAACCCTAACCCAACCCTAACCCTAAGTCAAAACATGCCTCTGCCCATCCTCCAATCTAAACCTTAACCACGTCCAAACTCCTCTACCAGCCTTCTTAAGAGTTTTTGGAACGGCGTGAGTCTCTCTTGATGGTCTGAAGAATCCCTTCCTCCTCCGAGTGGGGGAAAAACAATTCGGAGAATTTCATGTGACCTCCAGTCGCCTCTTTGGAGCCTGTTCTCGTTCAGATCTTCAAAACATGTGGATGAACGGTAAACAGCCCCACCCCCAGTTCTTATTCGGTAGGGGCCCAGGTGGATGTGAATGAGGTCTGGCAGACGGAAAGCAGGCCACATGACCGATAAACCTTTAGTCTTTTCTCTGACTCAGTGAGCTGTCTGTCTGGGTTTTAAAAAAGGAGTCCGGAGAGAGAGAGAGAGAGAGAGAAGAGCTGGGATAGTGGGAGAAGTTCATTATCAACAACAGACATACCTTGCTGACGACAAACAGCTGGGCACTAGGAGATTGAAATTTCCAAACAATCTTAAAGGGACAGTTCACCCCAATATCAAAAATACATATTTTCCTTCTTACCTGTAGTAATATTTATCAATCTAGATTATTTTGGTGTGAGTTGCCCAGTGTTGGAGATATATCACAGGCAACACTTTGTACATTGTTGGCTTTTGTAATAATGAAATTGCAAAAATATTGCCAGCCTTATAATGAAATCATTTACTGGGTGTATTTCTGTCAGAAGAAAGCCCAGAAACCTGGAACAGAAACAAAAGAAATGGTGAGGAGAAAAGAAAGAGCCAGAGGAAACTGAGCAGTGTGAATTTGAGGATGTGGAGGAAATAAAGGAGTGCGGAGGAAATGTTAGTTGTAGGGCACCCTGTCTGACAGCTGTTAAGCAAGGAAGTTCAACAGACAGCGCAGGCGGTCCCAGCATAAACACACACACACACACACACACACACACACACACACACACACACACACACACACACACACACACACACACACACACACACACACACACACACACACACACTACACTAGAGTTCAACTGTCACTCATTTAGGTGGTGTGGGTCACCCCGGCTTTAACGAAAAATCTACATTAAAACACTTTACTTTTCCCCCCTTTGTATAACTGGCCAAACTAGACGACATGATGCCACGTCCAGACAAGCAGAGAGACCGAGTTCTATACCTGAACTATCCACATATAGACCAGATTTCACTGCAGCAATAATAAAAGTTGGATTTTGGCTGAAGTGACAAGACAAATTGTCAAATTTGCTTCCAGTTTCATGATCTGAACAGCGGCTTATTAGTCAAAACATAACTTTTAGCAGCAGTTTAAGCCCCTCTCTCTAAAGGTTTTCCACCCTGCTGAGAATCAAGCTGCATACAAACACATGGCCACACACACTTCAAAAGGCCAGGCCAGCCTCTCCATGGCTTTGATCAGCCAAAACTGGACAAGGAGACTGTTGAAAGAGTGGGAGACTGACAGGGGATGAAAGAAAGCCAGAGACAAATAAAAGACAGATACAGAGACAAAAAAAAATGGACAGGCGGGCAGAAAGAAGAGGGTGGAGGGGGGGCTGGAAAACAACCAGCGAGCAGTTGGTGGAAAGAGCCACCGTGGCACCACCGAAGACAGAGGTGGAGAGAACAGGGAGGGGAAGGGGAAAAAAGATAAGTTTGGGAGTGGAGAGTCGGGAGGTGAAGTGTTACTAGGATGGAAAGTTTAAGGCCACGTCCACACGTACCAAAACAATCCCCCCCCCCAAGTATGCGGCTTCGCCGTCCAAACGAAGACGCAAGGGTGGCGTTTTCGAATCTTTTCACCCTGGGACCAGGTTTAAAAAAAGTGCGTTTTACAGGATTCGTTTGGACGATCGGCCAAAACGATGCAAAACGGGTGCGTCTCCGTGTGGATGGCCCCTTAAACAACAAAGGCAAGAACAGAAAAGATACACAAAGGCAGGACCGAACTGGCGTAATGGGAAGTTTAAGGGAGGTTTTACAACCCGTCTAAGGTATCGATTAAAGCTTCAGAGTTATATCTTTCCTCGCTGCAGTTCAAATCAAATGATCTCTCTTTCCACACCACTGACAGGGCCAATATTAACTGTCAATTGGATTTATAACTTCCATGGGAGGAATTTGTATAATTATAGAAGTATGCGGCTATGACCAATAGAAATACCATTACAGATCAAGAAAGATTGAGAAAAGAGGGTCTAACATTGACTCTTTGTCTCTCCGCGTAGTTTAAAGTCTTCGACCACTGTCCACTGAGCCTTCTCTTCTGCATAAAGACTTAGGTTAGAGAGGTTTGTGGATTGTTGGCGTTGGAACATGGCCTGGCTCGAAAAAGCTGACGAAAAAGCGACTCTGGCCGGCTGCTTGGTTTGCACCAGAGAATTGTGTGACTCTCGTGTGGTGAATGTTAGAGTAAAACAACCTCAGTTGTCTTAGTGTTCACATCCTGCTGCCTCCTTCTTTTCCTCCAGGGAGCCAAGGGATTGAAACATACTGTATTTTAAATGTAATGCCAATAGACCTGATCCTGAACTAACAAATACAATCCACTTATAATCAGATCTGACAGCAGTATACTACAGCTGAAGACAAACTGTGTGCTTTTTCATAGTCCAGGCAGGTTGTTAAACAAATAACAGAAATCATCATACAGTCCCATTACATGTCCAATAAGGCTCATAAAGGCACTAGGGTTCTCCTGAATCATGTAAAGTACATGTACCAAGATCACACAAACGTACAAGACTGTACTCAGTTGTATATGGTAGAGTTGGGCATCGTATGGTATTTAACAGGAGTTTGAAGGCCTCTAACGCTGTGTGAACCACTTAAGGGAGCCGTTAACGAGCTTTAAACAACACATTGACACATTATTGTCTTTTAAAGTTGTAATGGTGAACATGTTAGCAAACGGTTTCTTCCGTTGGGCAGGTAGCACACAGTGTACTTTTAGAGCTTTTTCACAGAAAACAGCTGCCTGCTGCAGCTGGAAATGACTCCGATGTGAGCAGTAAGACTGAACCAGAACAGTAAATATGGGGGTCATACAAACCAATGAGCTGAAAGATGCTAAAGCTAGAGCTGAGAGGAACTGCAGATCTGGCTGATCATTTTCCGTGGGTTTGTCACATAGTCATTGGATCTACTGTTAATATAAAAATATGAATTAGTGCAGCTTTAAGAACAAAAGTTTCAGTCCTCTTTCGCTCCACTGATGACAAAGGAGTGAGCGAGAAAAAACAACAACAGAACATCAGCTCTCTTTTCTTGTCAACCAAATCTAAAATCAAAGACTAAGCAAGTCATGGACGGACTCACTTTAGATTTGTAAGTTTCTAGTCTTGACCTACTTAGGGCCAGATGTACTAACGCTTTTGCGCCCACTTCAGGCGTATTTGTGTCGCAACGTGCGCGTAAAATCATGGCGAGGTATGTACAAACAGGCCGCAATGATGTAAAAGCGCAAACTGCATGTCGTGGGAGCTGAAAAGGGCAAATTGCGTTTTTCGTGTCATGCATATTTATTCATGGGAGGGTCGCGGGGAAAGTGGGAGTTTACCGTAAAGAGATGGGAGGGGAAGCGTAAAGAGCGCTTAATTACGTATTCCGCGGTATGTACAAACACCGGCAGTGATAGCGCGCCTCTATTTTGCGGTGAAAATTCTCCGCCTCTTAAAAGCAGGTGTAAACCTGGAAGCGGGTTTCCTCACATATGCCTCCTGGTGAAATGACAGCAGTAATCCGAGCAAGACGAAGACATAGGCCAAGGAGACGAGCTGAAAGGAGTTTTGCCACAAGGATCACAGATTAAGCAGCCATGCAAGATTACAGTTACTGGAAGAAATCAAAGATGACATCGAATCTCCGACTCAGAGTTCACATTCCAGCAGTTGTTAAACTCCCCGCTACATTACAAATATTGGCATCAGGATAATTTCAAACAGTCATAGCATCAGCAGTGGGAATATCGCAGTCTGCACTCAGCCGTATCATAGCACAAGTACTTACAGTTTACGCTATAGTGGGCGGAGAAAGGCGCTAATTACGGATGACCTGCAGGTTTTTGTAAATATGGCGTCAACTACGGTATCATTGCGTTCGCTATCTGCGGGTGAGCCATGGCGCTGATAACGCTACGTTCGCAAATGTACGTACATCTGGCCCTTAGTGTCTATGCAATCGTCTCCAGTTGTTTTCACTCTGTTCTAATTCAGGCAGAAGCAGGACAAATGCATGAAGGGTTTACCACTGTATGTGCTGGCACGGCTGCAGAGCCCCGTATATTTTACTAAGCTGCACTGGGATCTAGAAAAGAGGAATGCGCCCGTGGATGGGGATCGTAAAAAAGAGCTAATGTATGGCAGGCTTCTTATGGTCTGTTTCCCCCGTACACACCTGTATGCATGCATGTGTTTTTTGTTGTTGTTTGAAGCAAAGAATGTGATCTAAGATGAATATAAAGTCATGGAAAAGAGGCACCTACTTCCCAACTTCATCGATGACAGGAGCTGGACACAGTAGGAATGTGTCTTCGACACCAGCCGGCTTTTCATCTAGGAGGCAAAGACAACATTTTAATAAATGTATGCTCCTCCAAAGTAGACTCCCCCGTAAGGTACAGACACTCAGTAAAAAGCTACTTGTGGGGGTGAAACAGCTAGGGCGATCCCTATGTGCTTTAAAAGACAAATGCTATACAGATATTTCAAAATAAATATTGCCAAAAGCTGATATTTTGTCCCAATATTTTTCACATTTGAATTTGACTATTTCCCTGCTAAAGTATTACATGTATGATGAAGTTGCACTCATATTGAAAATATACAGTGTATTAATGTACAGTCATATATCCGTTGGTTGTTTTGTACTGACAACACTTTCCAAAGAGCAATACACAGGTTCATACACTGACAAAAAGACTAAAAATGACCCAACCAGAGACTGGTATAAACCCTAACCCTTGTTATGGTTGACATTAAAAGACAAAGGCAAAGTGTAGGCGTACTCACTGACTGTGATGGTGTCGTTGATTTTGAAGCTGCAGAGCACCTGGTTGATGTTCCTGGCGTGGAGGAAACCGTTTCCTCTCACCACCACTTGGAAAGACTCTGGTCACATGACACACAATAACATGTTTCACACTCTTTGGCAAGCAAAATGACATTTTACACCGCATGTATTGTTCATCCTGCTCGTTTTTTAATGACCGCACAGTTACATTATCCCACCCAGCACGGTTAGAAGGGCAGTATTTAAACTCTGACACGCTTCCTACTTTAAAGGCCCTATGACATGCTGTTTTTTGGATGCTTTTATATAGACCTTAGTGGTCCCCTAATACTGTATCTGAAGTCTCCTTCCCGAAATTCAGCCTTGGTGCAGAATTACAGCCACTAGAGCCAGTCCCACAATCAGCTTTCCTTAGGATGTGCCATTTCTGTGTCTGAGTCAGATGACTGTAAAATCAATGTGAGCATCAAAACTAACTAAATGACTTTACTCAGGGTTAGCTAGTTGGACTTCTTTAGCAAGTTTTGTCTTTGAGCTTTTTGAGTGTTATTTAATTATCTGCTGTAACATTTTAGACACAGATATTGTAATGATCATGGTCCAAAAGGATGAATAAAACTGCATATTTGTTCAACATTTTGTTGAGAGAGGACCCTAAACCCCCTGCCGAATACCTAGGAACCTAGGAAAAACACTGAATGGATTTCTATGTACTGTATATTCTTGTATATATATATTGTTTTTGTTTTATTATTATCACTGTTATGTAAACATATATAACATGCTGTATAATATTATCATTCACAGAATCGGCCCATGCTGAGTGAGGAGAAACACATTCGTTTTGGAGCAAATCTCTAATCGGGCAGGGTGAAAACTTGCCAAAACTGTCCAACGAACAGGCAAACTAGTACGTCCCGTGATTTTAATTCATGAGCCTTAATTTGCTTGTAATTGGGCAGAGGGAATCCTAATTAAGTAAATACAAAAAGACAGCATGTTCAGCTTTCACAACTGAGCGACTCAGCATACGATTGTTGGACATTAACTACAATAGTTGCAATGCTGCCTGTAACAGGGAAACTACTCAGCTATGAATACACAAAGATGAGGCTGAACCTGCACGACTAAACTGAACAGTACACTACACACTGCAGCAGCACACCAGCCTCTACTATTAGGTTTCACGTGAAGTACGTTTTATAATGTAATGCTTTCTTCTTGAAGGGTGAAAGTAATTCACTGCTTGATGAAAGACAAAAGCAGATGTGAGAAGCAGTAAAAGCCCCTCTGCTTTTGCCAAAAGTGTTCGATCAACTTTTATCTGTTCTTTCGTGCCTTTTAATGTCCATTTAATGTTGCTTTAACTTTCATCATCTTTCTCTTGGCAGGACACTAAAGCATGTTGTCTACTTTACATTTCAGCTGTAGCTGACATCACCACTGCCACTCTCTCACGATCAATCCCTTTAATAAGACCCTATACTATTATTCCCACTGCGGTACTGTGTCCCAATAGATTTCCTCTAAGTGACCTGGATGCCCATATATGGTCGCTGTTCTTTTTATGGTCTGGGATTTTAATTACTGAAGTGACAGTAGGAGAGACAGGGCACCCAGTAATGAAATTAACACAGTTTAGAAATGATGGGAGGCTGGCTTCCCACTTCGTTTGTGTGTGTGTGTGTGTGTGTGTGTGGTTTTTCGCTCCTTACCTCCTGCACACACACTGGAGGGCTCCGCTTTCAAAATCTCAATGCAGGATTTTTTGATGATCTGGAGCGGAAACGAGGAGGAAATACAGCGATTATTTTTCCACGCTTCTACTGATGCTGGCCTCTTTGTAACAGGCGGGTTTGTCAAATTCTACTGTTAGAAAAAATGGCAGTCGAGACCTCAATAAAAAATGTTCTAGGGCTCTCTAAGAATTAAATCATTTCCTTGATCACACTGTGTCATTGTCTCATCTCTCATCTTCTTGCAATGCTTATTTGAAACTTGGAACTTTGTTTGTGGTAAATCTGTCCCATCATCATGTAAACTGCATGTGAGATTGGGAAACTTGACAGGCACAGCAACAGTAACTAAGCGTGGCAAGGCCTATTAGAGGATTATATTCTATATATCATTTACATTTTATTTGAACAAACTAACAGGGAAACTGATGAAAAAATTAGCTTCTCTAATGAGAAACACAAGTTAAAGTGGGCTTAACATGCCTGTACAGTACTCCCTAAATATGAGCCCAGTGTACACAAAGACTTCTGCCGGGGCGCGTATGAAAAAAATAGTGCGCAGTGTCTGTTCATACAATCTTCCACTAAAACTGTGACAGTTTGCTATAAATCAGTGCAACTTCTGAACTCTTGCATTGTGCAAACCGATGTATCGTCTGTGTGGCGGATGAAAACGAGGTTTTCTGTGTGTTCATACTAGAATGTTTTCTAAAGTCAGTCCTGACAACCACGGGGAGTAATAAATTGGTAACTGTACTAATGCTGGACAGGCTCAAGATAAATACGTGAATGTGGCCGTCCACTGTTTGTGAGCTTCAGCTACAGGAATGCTTCCCTGCACAGAGAAGAGTTTATTTACCGAATCAATGACTCCCCGGAGGGCGTGGAAGCCGCCCAACACAGGAAACACGTGCTCGATGGTGTCTGCAATGGTGGCCAGCTATAGAGGGAGAGAGGAAGAGACGGACGGTTAGGGTCAGAAGAGTTAAGAAACTAAATTAAACAAGAATTCACAAAACGATTGAAAGACAATTGACTGGATGAAAACATTGTGAAAAAATTGTGTTTTGTGCAACTGTGGTTAGGGAGACAGCGCCAACATTCAGACATGACACTGATAGTTTATATTTTACAACGAGCCCAAATTGGTCTCAAATGTACTGATGTGACACAATTTCAGACATTATAGACATGATGATCCGTACAATGAGTCTCCATGAAGCACTGCATACTAGGGCTGCACAATATATTTGATCGGCATTGCAATGTCAACTGGCGCAATAAACACATCGCAGAAGGCTGCGCCATATCGCAAAAGACTTGCTTTTTTTTTTGTATTTGAAAGAAAGTATCAGCGGCTCTTTAAAATGTAAGGTCAAATATTACAATTCAATGTTCAGTTTGTCCAATAAAATAACATTGGAAGTGATTTCCTTTCGTTTGTTTTCAATTCAACAAGCAATTTGTTGTATTTTAGCAGAACACTGACAGCAGCAGAACTGAGGACACTTTAACATCCGTTCATTCGTAGCAATTACTATCGCGATATTCAACGTTATCGTGTATTTTTCCTCAATCCGTGCAGCCCACACACACACACACACACACACACACACACACACACACACACACACACACACACACACAGTAGGAATAATGCTCAAACATTAACCACAGTCAGGTAATGGGTCCATTTACAATCAATCAAATGGAGCTCGCACTAAACTTGGGTTTGAGGTCGACCAGCCCTCAAAACGCTCTCAAATATCCTCCACATTAAATACAGGAACCTGAATCATCCTCCTCCTCATTATGCTGGAGCTAACTGTTGAGTATTATTCAAGTTACAGACATTTCTGCCGTCCAGCTTTGTGTGTTGGCATCCTAAGAGGCAGGGTTAAAAAAAAAAAAATCACTTGGATTGGTGTTCAGGAAATTTGAAATTATGGGTTAGCCAAATTACACAGAGGCCACTGAATACACACTATGCAACATGGAGGTAACAGCATTTCCACAAGTCTGGATTCCTGAGCACATGATGTACTGTACATGTGTGCTATTATCTTTATTTCAAACCAGATATATAGCATTTAGCGGATATAAAACGGCCATGAAAGTGTAAAACTGCCGTAGGCGGCACGGACGTATTAACATTGGCATTACCTGTGTCTCATTGAAGTCTTTGACACCAACACAGTACACAATAGCTCCAAGAGACCTTGCTCTTTCTGCCTGTTGGAAGACACGGGCAATAAACAGAATAAGTTCCAGAAAACTGGCATTCAAGCAATGAGAGTATTCGTTTCTCCAGCGCTATGACCGCAGCAGGTCTGGAGTTGCTACCTCTTGCTGCGCAGTGATGAGCTGATGTTCCTGCAGCTCTCCGTCTGTCAGCGCAATAATCACACTGGCCGTGCCTGGAAGAAGCACACGGACGTGATATAACCACACATAATGCATAACTTAGGTTGAAGTAAGTATTCACAACAAGGCTTTTGATGCGTACCAAAGTTCTCCTGGTGTATCTGCTCGTTTGCCTTTAAAGAAAAAGACGTTTTATTGGTCAGAAAGTGAGGAAACGCCAAAGCTTCACATTTAGTAAGTCAATGCACTTTGATTAGTTTGATTCTCAGTGTAAGATAACAAAAAAAAAAGCATTACGACAAAAGCTCACCTTCTGCAACCCGAGGTGCATGAATGTGTCTCCACCGGGAATCTCTCTTTTCAGAGAGTTCAGCCCTTTTCTGATGTTCACTCTGCCGAGAAGAAAGAGCAGAGTGAGTTTCGATGAGGAAACATTTAAACCATTTTTGTCTCATGTGTCATTATCTCCCCAGTGTGGAAACTCATCCATTTCCCTGACATGTTTGTGTTTCATCTTTTTTCCCCTTATCTCTTCACGATACAGTAAGCACTACGCTGCCAAGTGTGTAGATGTATATGTCTCCATGCTTTGTAAAAGGTTTTCACCCGATTCCTATTCATTTTAGTCAACAGAGCACGAATGCAAGCTGGGGACAGCTCTGTTTGGAAGTGGAAACCCAGTTTCCGTGATACTCTCTCACACAAAACAACAGTTTTATATAATCTTCATGTCAGTTTAGAGAGCATCTGCTTTCACTCTGGTGCAGCAGTTTGAGTTGACTTTACGGCTGATGGTTCCTCTTGTGTAAGAGCATTCCGTGCTAGAATAACATTTAACACAACACAAATTCAGCTTTGGTTAGTCAGCTGCAGTTAAACAACAGACTGTATCAGCCATAAATGGGACGACGCCTGCGACCTAGTTCAGGCAGTCAACTCGAGCTGCACCGCTGTACACACACACACACACACACACACACACGCGACATGCTTCACTCTCCGTATCATTTACCATAACACACCCCCTCAATTTGGGGGTCTATTTAAGCTGCACATTTCCCCATCTCTGCCTTGCAGATGCTGCTGCTGCCCTGCACCTGTATCGCTGTCTGCTTTCAGCCCCACCACCACCCCAGCATCCACCTGCAGGCTCCGGGCCAGGGGGAAGCTACTTTATCACCACTCCCCAATATCTCACGTAAACCCAAACTGCGAAGGAGTGATGAGGTCGGAGTCTGGCCGCCAAACACAATGTTCTGCTGTTATAATAAACATTTCAAACGTGAGTTGTCTGACTGAACTTAATTTACCTGTTTTCCGTCAGTTTCATGATGGTGGATGCTCTGGAGGAGAATGTTATGAAGGACATCCTCAGCATGGGACTGGAACAGAAAGAAAAAAAATCCATCATGACACCTGTCATTCAGCAGCAGTATGGCACAGATTAACCCATTACTGGTGATACCTGCCAAAGACCAAATTCAGCAGAATTTGGCTGCTGGTTGGTGATTTCCCACCTTGCGCAACATGATACAAACATTGGTAACACTTTACTTGAAGGTATCTAAATAAGAGTGACATGACAGTGTCAGAAACATTGTGTCACGGTTACAGTTATACTGCGAAAGCAACAAATTGAATAAAAAACCAAAATAACTGGCGGCAACCCGTCCTGTGCTTTACTTTCATGCCAGACAATGAATATCTCATTAACAAACTACCTCACTCGCTTTGAGGTCACTCCAACAGGCTGTGTATGAATGGCTTGTTGAACGCAACCCAACAACACACTAAGACATTGGTTCCCAAAGTGGGGTCCGGGGAACCCCCAGGGGTCCTTAAACGGGTTCCAGGGGTTTCCCAGAAAAAAGGGGAATCATTTAATTTCCCTATAATTCTATCCATAAGTACCACAATGACAGAATGTATGACTATTGGGGTCATTTTCTCTAATGAAACATCAAAAATCAAAAAATCCTACCAGTTGGGGGTTCCCTGGGACAAAAATAAAATGGCGATCTGTGGTCTAATTTGTGTCCGTTTAGGCGTGAAAAAGTTTGGGAAGGATTTGAACCCTCTGTGCGTGACAATGGCTCAAATGTTGGTATTCAAACCATGTCACTGAACCCTCAAAAGTTGCTATTTTTGTTTATTTGTGAAAAAGAAAATTATATTTAGAAAGGCATGTAAACATACACACATGCACAGCTATCTGAAGTAAATAAAATGTGCTGTGTTGTTTGTGAGAGAAAGTAAGTGAATGCAGATTTGCGCTGTTTGAGAAGGGTTGGTTCTTTGCCCTGGTTCAACCGCGAAGCTCCAGGTGTTGTTGTGGTCTACGAGCAGCACGGACAAAACAAAACCACCCACGAGCTGAAGGCCATCTGTTGACATTTGGCATTTTACACTGCACTACATCGCATATCGTTCATATTTCAGCCATGAGAGCATGCAGTCATATCTACAGTATCTTAATAGTATCTTAATAGAACAGAATACTCTTACCTTACAGTACAGTTTGAGTATCTGTTATTGTTCACTGCAAAAGATTGGTTTGCATGTTTGACACATGAAATCAATATGGCTGATGCTAAAAAGGATGCAAATTATGGATAATCACATGAACCTTAAAGACTTGTAACCTTAAAAGACAATTCTTGCTAACTGGTTTTGTCCGTCCTGGATTTAAAGAGTTTTCTCATACCATATCAGGGGCAATCATGCTGCTGAAAAACTGTATTTATTGATTGATTTTGATAATTTCAAGAGCTGTATAATATTCATATGGAACCGTACACTCACTCAACAAAATGTCAGATCTGAGTAACCTTTAGGGACACATATTTAAGCTGAGATACTTAAAGCTGCAGTGTGACGGGGATTGTCAGCCTTGTCCATTGAAAGCTTCCCTCTTTACTCTCCTCTAAAGAGGCTGTAAAACCCAGGCTGCTCATACACATTGTAGTCTCTGCTGGTAACCCCACTGACACCAGACATCAGCTCAGCTACTGCAGAGACAGAGTGAAACATCAGCCTGTATGCTGAGTGACTTAGCATATGGCCAGCTGTCTCTGTAGGGACAGATTTTATTTTACTGTACCGGGGTGACTGCTGCGTAAAGTGTGTGTTTCTCCTCAGTGATCTAGGTCTCGGGACACCAAGTGCCGGTGTGCAGGATTTGAACTCTCTGTGCGTGACAATGTTGACAAATGTTGGTATTCAAACCATGTTTGAAAAGTTGCTATTTTTGTTTATTTGTGGAAAAAAAAATGATTTAGTGATCTACATCTCGGGGCTCCAGGAAGTCGAGTACAGAGGCAACAAGGCTGTTTAGTGTCTGGTGACTTAGAGTCAAATGTTACAATATATAGGCTAGTCCACCTATGTAATTCCATTTTCCTCCTGCATATTTGATAAGTCCATTGTGTTAACATGCACATGTTTAAATATGTTCATGAAGTGTCTCTTACCTTTTGAATTTCTCAGCTAAATTCTCCACAAAGTCGTAGATTTCCTCCCAGTGATTCTTCACACTGCCAGACCTAAGACAAAAAAAAATCATGAGTTGTTTTCAACTGTCATGAATGCCGATTACAGTGGTTGAAAACACAACAAAAAGAACAAGAGTAAGCGATGTGTCTTAATGCTAATCACAATACAGCTAGCATAAACGCTGTGAAGCACATGTACCCTTAATCCAAGATAGCAGGTATCTTCAATGACTGTAGCAGTTGTAAAATATCATTTCTGCATATATCTGTGAGTTACAAATCATTTGTTCAGCAAGAACTCTATCAAAATATCAAGACTAAAGTTATCTATCAGACACACACTGACCTCCATTTTGTAGAGCGGTCAAACAAGAAAAATATGGCTTTGTTAGCTAAAAACGACAATGGGTAAAATCATTAGCTCCACAACAACAAGAACAAGCTATGTATTCTGGGCAAAACACAACTGCTTAACTTGTTACAGTAACTTTACTATCTGTTGAAATTAGTTGTAACAAAAAGATTGTTTTTTTGTTTATTTAACAAAAGAAATATTACTCTAATTCCACAGTTGCTATCAAAAGCTACAATGCTATTGAGCTGTCTAGCTAGCAACAGATAGATAGCTAGTACATCCTTTATCTGTTGCTAAACCTTGGAGTAAAGGAAATTAAACCTACATTTCATAAATGGACCATCCCAGT
This sequence comes from Gymnocephalus cernua, assembly GCA_023631565.1. Taxonomy (NCBI): domain Eukaryota; kingdom Metazoa; phylum Chordata; class Actinopteri; order Perciformes; family Percidae; genus Gymnocephalus; species Gymnocephalus cernua. The sequence goes on from CM042443.1 coordinate 18,909,461, forward strand.
AATATATCACAAACACCACTTGGGGAATAACTTAAAATGATTAGCCTGCACTATACATTAAGGGCGTGCTGAGATAAAAGAGGCTGGTGATGTGGTCTGGTGTGTAATTTAGCACCCTCCTGTATCCTGAATGAGGCCCTAAAGGCTGAGGAAATGGGTCCTGGTCTCCCCAGGGGAAGCTCCATAAAACTGGACTATTATAAAAAAACAATTCCCTACGGAGCTACCTTCATTTCCTCTGGTCAGACTGTGTGTGTGTGTGTGTTTGTAGCAATTAAATTAAGTGTGAGCATTAAGGGAGACAGCTTCCGACATGATGTGACAGTGGGTCATCCATTAGCCAAAGAGATGACACATGGGAAATGAGGTAATTGACTGTGGTCAAACTAGAGGCCTGTTTAGAGCATGAGGCTTACTTAGAATAAAGTGCGAGTTAATCGAGGTGCAGACACACTGTAACTGGCCACCATTGATGTGTTGCCATTTCTCTGTATGGGACAGAAGGTCAACACCATTTTTTAAGGTCTTTTACCTTCGTTGTTGACTGCAATAAATTGTCGGTTTGAAACAGCGTGTATGGGAGTTGATGGGAACCAGACTAAACGCTGACTCTGTTATCCTAGCTCACCTTTTAGTTCTATCAGTTCCCAGCAAACTCAAAAGAGATCTGTTTGAGAATCACGTCTAGACATAATAAACAGAATGAAGTATATCTGGCTTATGTGCTTTTCATGCCTTGGGCTGATGTTCATTATATTAGATTACTATCAACAATGTTTATTTTCTGTGCAATGTATATTGATTATTTGGATAATTTGAAGATACAGGAACCAACAGAGCCATAGTCTTGCGAGTTGCTTTGGAATACCTGCTAGCCAAAACTTGAAATGGAAATGAATTGGAACTAATGTTATCTGCCTTGCAATTGACTGTCTCAGAGGTTATACCCTATGGTGTTTTTGTGTTATTGCTTGGCAGCAGAGGGGTAATGATTTGCCCAGGCTTGGGGGGTAGACATAGCCAGGGAATACCAGGGACTTTCCCATCATGCCTAAGTCATTCAAGGCGTCTTATCCTGCCAGACTCTAAATGCTCTGTTTTGTAGACTGGATAATGTACATTGTGAAAAATACTGTGTTCGTAATCTTCTAGTCCACAAGCGGGAACAAGAAAGCTTGTGGACCGGCAATTACTTTTGCAGATGCCATTTAAAAACAAACTAATAACAAACAAATGTTCTGCATTTACATGCATTTCAAGGAGAATCAACACAAACAACAGAAGCTGAAAATGAGAGCCAGCTCATACTCAAATTTCATTGACTTAAAATCCAAGAAAAACAAACAGATTGATTGCTCAGAAGTAGCCGAGCGGCTAAAAAGGAAAGCAACTGTGTAACTGAGTAAAAACACCAAGAATCTTGCAGAATGAGTCAATGATGCACCTCTGCCAAAGCTAGAGGTTCAGGTTTGGGTTCCCTTGGGCCACCCATGCTGGTAATATCTACACCCTTGCTCCAAATACAATACAAAAAAAAAAGAAAAACATCCACAATAACATCTACTGATTATGTAAGCTTCAGTGTTTGAAACAAAATAGAACTGAACAGATACAAAAATATGCTGGTCAACTAAACATCCTACCTAAGCATTTTCTCAGAGTTCTTGTTGATCTGATGACATGACTTGTTCCCCCACATCAAGGCTGAGTGAGCAAAGAAAGAGGACAGGACCTTACAAGCTCAACAAAATCCTTCCAAAATAAAGCTTGAGGTGGAGGAGGAGAGATTTAGTTTGGATGTTCAACAAAATGTGCAGCGCAAACAGAAATAGTCACACAAGGATTGCGCACACACAGACGCCCTCTGACCTGAAGGAATGGCAGGAGCCAATTTCATCTGCAAATTGTTCCATTACAGCAACAGAGGAGGGGATGGGGAAAACTACACTACTATTAGTATGGTGAAACTTTCCTGCAGCTAATTGTCATGTAGTGGTGCGGGGAGTATTTATATAACATCAGTGTGAATCTGAGGACTCCTACCTTTTGGTTTTCAGTTGCTTATCTTTACTTCTGAACCACAATGTTTGCATTGGAACAGTTCAATTGTCTGAGGTGGCTGATGTCGTGGGACCGAGGCCTAGCTTGCAGTTTCACTCACCTGTCCAAACAGCGTTGGGATAGGAAGTGGGCCATTTCATTCTATGCTTCTTGATGAAAACTATTTTATGTGGTGCCTTTTTCCATCTTAATCCTTTAATCTAATTTGAATGGCCTGAGTTGAGCGCTAGAGTTGAGCGGTTTGCGGTTTGGACACATAAAATAAAAGGTTTCGAGAGGTGAGGGGGCGTTACAATTTGCCGACAAAGCGATCAAGCCCCAACAGCAGTTTGAGGTTATGTCATAGCAAATCGTCAAAGCCGAGCGACAGTGTTTTCTTGATTGGACAGATTCTCGAAACAAGATGAAGAGCATGTGTCTGGCAGTACAGTACGCCATGTGAGGGCTGAGAGAAAAAGAAACAAAAGAAAAGAAAAGGAAAGAAGGAGCAAGGGAAAGATGAAGAGCCTTAGCAGTTAGATTACAGTAAATTCAGCTGAGTGGGAGTGAGATAATGTGAAAGATCTGTTGGCTCGAACGCAAACTTGACTGCCAGAGGAAGCATGCCGATGATTCAATGACATCTTCAACAGTTTCACTCCACGGCCTGCTTCAGCCAACACAGCTGGCATACAAACCTGAAGCACCAACACCACCAGAAAACCAAAACAAGGTGCAAACAATTGATTAAATCACTGTGGGGTTAACATGTTTTCATTTGACTTTACTTATTTTTACAGGGACCATTGATCAGAGTTGCTCCGGTGCCCATGTGGCCTCGGGGGTTTTAAGGTACTGATCATGAACTACCGGTTCAAATCTGACTGGGGACCATTGTCACATTTCTCTCCACCTCATTCCCTGTAATCTTTACTATCAATTGTCTTATAAATTCACCGAATGCCCCCCCAAATACTTAAAGAATCTCAAAAAAGCTTACCATTGACTGGGTTGAGGGAGTTGTTTCCATGTGGATTTAAGTTTCTGTGGAGCCACTAACCAAGGTTGGTCTTGTCTTAATCTAGATACTAAGATGCCAAATGAAATTTAGAACTATCCACACTATCCACTATGGGTGGTAAAAATGGTTTCATTAATAAGACATTAAGGCTCCCAAGAGGAATATATTTTAGGTTGGGTTTGCTTAATTGACAGCTGTGATGTTGCAGCTTGCTAAATCAACTTCAACTCCACCCAGACACCACCAGCTTGTTGCCCACACTAGCATTTTCATGGCTGTTGTAACTGACAAACAGTCCTAAAGTAAAACTAAACTAAAAATTATAATGTAATGTAAATTATACATAGTTTGGAAACTTACAGTAAGTCTTCCCGCTGCTACATCAGTACATCCGGGGCAGTAATCCACTGTTTCCAAATAGCTGCAGGCTCAAAGGGAGCTAATATATGCGTCATTACTGTTCAGCGATGCTAAACAGACCGTGTCAAGAGGAGACTGGCATTTGTTGTGTGTGTGTGTGTGTGTGTGTGTGTGTCTACTTTACATTTATACTGATACAAATGCAGGCGATAAGAGTGGTGGATATTATTTTTCTACCTTTCCAGTCGTCCAATGGTTTCTATTCATTTCCATACAGTACGTTAAAGGTATAGTGGAGGATTTTCCCGAATTTTAGAAAAGAACCGCCCTCTCCACTTTTTGAAAAAAATGCACATGCGCAACACTCTACCTGCTCCCGAGAGGGAACGCCTATTAAACATGTGCACGAGAGAGCAGCGAGGAGGCAGCGGTCGGGCACGTACTACGGCCTTACGTAAACATATCAGCAGAATGATTGACAACTAGTAGGACCAATAGTCTTGATGATCCGCCCGGAAAAAGAAAATCCTCCACTATACCTTTAATCATCACATCGAATGCCTGAATTTATGCTTGCCAGTGTTACATTATTATTGTATTGTAATTATACAGTTAATGTGAAGACTTAAGTGTTGCATTTCATTATCACATAATGGTGCTGTACTTGTCAAGTCAATTTTAATTTATATAGAGAAAAACCTCACTGTAAGCTCCCTGTCCAGCACCAACAGACAGACAGACAGAGTTAGCGACTAGCTGGTGAATGTGATAGTGAATGTATTAGCTAGAGAGCCAGATATTTATCTCAGGAGTTGGTGTGAACCTAGTCTGGATCAACGGAAGTACATTTCCAGGATAAAGCCTGACATCCGGCGCCTGGCTCATGCGCAGGACGTCCGCTCTCTGTGTGTTGCAGTTCTCAAAATCCCTTTGAGAATTTTGAGCTACAGGAAACAACGACAAACTTCGAGCGATATTTGGATTGTGCATTAAGGCAGGCCTGCTTTGTTCTTTCGTTGAATGATTGTAAAGATTTACAAGGAACATGTCCGCGGTATTTTAGTATCTAACTGGGACGTTTTGGGACCAATTGATTTTCTTTGTCAGGGGGCAAAAGAAGTTGTTTCCTGAGACTATTTTGCAGAGCCACCTACGGTGTGTCCGGAATTTAGCGCTGCCTAAAACAATTGTGATTAGTTTAAAGAAATGCAAACAACCCAGAGTGTAGCCTTACTCCACAGCGCTGTGGAGACAGGAAACAGGAAATTGAGTATTGGACTTCCATACGACGAACGTTATACTGGTTAGCTGGGCGTAAATGGGCAACTGCTTCCTAACAACAATTCATATTAATACACGTCCATAATATATCACTGTGTGCTTCTTCTGCTGCTCCCACATGGCCAAGCATATTAATTAATACTGCTGTAAGGTGCCTTGAAGGGAGAAAACGGCTCCCTTTCAAAAACAGCTGAGGCTAAGGGCCCTAAAATGTCCATTTTGAAAGTCAGAGCATTGTTGACTATGTCTGCAATCCTGTAAATGTAGCAAAGGATATTAAAGCTGAAGCATGTTTTGATTTCTGCAATTATCCAACCAAGTCCATTTTTAACTACCCAGCAGGCACTTCTGTCCCAGAGGGCAACTGGATGACGACGTGTGGGAAAAAGCTCCATCAGTCTGAAGTCTTTGCGGCTCTCAGCTTCGTTCTCACGGTTCAAAGTGTTGAAGAAGGAAAAGTAAAAAAAAAAAAAATCCTAACTCCACTAAGGAGGCTGTCTGCCATTCCAGCTGGGCCTACCCACACCACCCCAGCCTGCAGCCAATGGTGGTGCTCCAATATAACTGACTGGGCACAAGGATTTGTTTGTTTAAAACCGCTAACCTACTTTTACAGCCATTGCAGAAGTCAAAGTCTTTACTGCATAATTGCTGAGCTAATGCTGCATGTCTATTCCAAAACCGGGAGGAATTGTTTTTTATCCCAAAAACTATTGGATAACTAGCTGCCGGAAAGGCATGTGAGATGGGTGTACACAAATGTACAGATTTTTCTTTTTTCTGACTATCTGACCTTCTAAAATGTACTATGTAATGTACTTTTTTTTCTGTAGACTAAGTCAGAGTCACGTATCAAATATTACAGGGTTCAGGATAAGAGGTGATAAGAGTGGCATTCATTCCCTTTAAAACCTATTGTCTTGTTTTGGCCCCTGGGGAACTTCAGACAGCTTGATATCATTTAACAAGACATTTCTTCCTGCGGAGTGTGTGTCATTCCACAGCTTAAATGTATTCCACTGCTAGACATATCCAACACTTTTATGGACAGCAGCTGCAGTTTTGCTTTTCCGCTGACTTGCCAGGATTCAGGCAGCATGACACAATGCCCAACCGGTGCGCCAACTTGTGACTACATCAATACCAACAACAACATTTTGCAGGTGTGATTAGTGTCCTGAAGAATAAAGACAAGACAGCAATGACTGTGATTTGGCCTGGGACTACCAGAGAGGGATTATAATGAATGAAAATAGTGTATCTCACATCTTCAAACAATGATACTGCAGTAACAGGGCAATGAGGAGTATGGTTTGAAGCGGTAATGGGAGTCTGGTGGAAACATGAGAGACAGATAAATGGAAAAAGCATGTGGAAAAGAATAGCAGAAAATACGACATTGACACAAAGGGAAAGAGTGGGAAGACAGCTTGAACATTTGTCTGTTTGCATGCTTGCGACATGGCATTTGCTAATTCTTTTCTTTCACCTTCCTTCTGTGATATTCTTATCCAAAAATTCAGCAGTGATAGCAGTACTGTGCAAGAACCGCTTCTAATTTGTGTCCAATCAACATAAACAAGATGGTTAGGCTAATTGCAGTCTTCATCGAGAGGTGAACATCAGCATTTGGCCCAAAGGTGAAATCTCCCATGAGAACACACCCAAAACCATTCCTCTGGCTCTGTGTTCCATATAAAACAGCGAGCTGCGGCCCGCCCGCTCAGAATCAGCAAATATACATCCTCCTTGCTACATATGCACCAGTATAGGGCTTAAAGGCAGTGTCTGAAATGAACTTTTTGACTCACTGGCCAAGTTTGCGGGTAGATGAAAAAATCCACCAGCCAAGCATATTTTTTACCGGCCCAAATATTAAATTGCATTTTTGTTTTTTTGTTACTTAGGCCTACATAACAAAACTTTATGGTTGGCGTTGCAAGTCCAGCTGGTAGGGATGTTAATGATTAACCGTTTAACCGTCAATAAGATTTTTTACTAATTAATATTAGGCCTATCTGTTACCAATATTAAAGGTGCACTATGAATTCCTGCATGGTTTCAGCGCGATTTCATTTTTGTCTCAAATCGTAGGCATCTCTCCTTGAGACGCTAGCTGTCTGCCCCCTGAATACACTGTGAAAATGCCCGGTCTCGGGAGACGACACAGGGGTCGTAAACGTCAAACAAACACTAGGGGCACAGGCTGTGCACCAAAATACAACAAACCACGTTCCAGCCAATCACCGACAAGATAGTTGGGTGAGGGGGTGGGGGTTAGTGACAGTTAGTTAGTCATGACAGTTACGGAAACATGGGGGGAGGGGTGAGCTTGCTATGTTTTGTTTGGTATTTACTTGGAACGTCAACAGAAGTGACGTCAACACTGACTAAACATATATAACTTAATTATCTAAAACTAAACTAAGATGATTGAGATAGTAAAAATTATACCTGCTAAACAGCATGTTAGCATTGTCGCTGTGAGCATGTTAGCCTTTATGTGCATTGAGGCCATGCACTTTAAGTCTAGTTTCTGTATCTTAGGTTACAGTAGTGGAGAAATCAGTTAACTGGTGTATGTCTTGCCAGTATGTATTCAATCATTTGCCAAGGGTATGGATTTGTTCATGTTTAATCAATCGACACCCTTGTTAGATTAGGTTTTATTTGGAGACCCTTGGTTTTAAATATTGTGTCACTTTAGCCTGTTTTTCCTCATATCTGACCATCATATGTGTTAGCACTCTCCCATTTACTCCAGCATGTGTATCATACTCCTGTGTCCTCTTAGGCCACGTCCACACGTACCAAAACGATCTTATTTTTACCCGTCTTCCCTGGGTTTGTTTCAAGAATAGTTGCGTCCAAACAAATCCATTTGTAAATGACGGCACTGTTATTGCTACAGAAATGAACCAAAAACGGAGAAGAAGAGCAGAGTCTTCAGTCCGTCCGTTCATAACATGACTAGACTCAAAGAATTTCTACTAAGTAGACGGGCTTTGCTGGACTTTAATAACTGCTCATTTTATAAAGGCCGCTGCAAGAAAACGTGTCTTTGTTTACATTGTATAATGTGCTGTTGGATTGCTTTTTATTTTGCAATTCTGTCTGCTATCGGACATGATTGCAGCGCACTAGCTAGCAGAGCTAACGTTAGCTCTGCTAGCTAACATCGGCAGTCAAACAAACAATGTCTTTTTGATAATCTACATGTTTTTCTTGCGGTAGCCTTCCTACAATAAGCCGTGCTAAAAGTTACTATAATCCATTCAAGGAGTTGATAAGCAGACAGATTAGCTAGTTAGTTGCTAAATTGTCTAGCTACTTCCACTTTATAAACAGCTATCCATAGCAGCTAACGTTAACATTACGTCCCTGCTAGCGGTCAGCTACTTTAGCGATGTTTAACGTTAGCTACATAATGTTAGCAATATATCTTGTGTAGAATCCAGGACCAGCAGAGCAGAGGGGAGTGTCAGGGAGCAGAGACAAAGTATTTAGATGAAGTGAGCTGGTTTGACCATGGAGATGGGATACGGTTAGGTTGACCGCAGTGGCCGTGCTAATACTAGCGGGCAGCAGGCTATGAGGTCGAGGGGTGTGGCGATGACATCATCGATGCGTACGTATGCGGTTTCGCCGTCCAAACGAAGCCTAAAGGGACCCGTTTTCGGATTTTTTCACCCTGGGACCAGGTTTCAAAAAAGTGCGTTTTCAGGCAGTGCGTTTATAGGATTTGTTTGGACGATCGGCCCAAACGATGCAAAACGTGCGTTTGCATCAAAAAGCGTCTCCGTGTGGATGGCCCCTTAGTTATTCATTCCTGTGTATTCAAGTTGCAGTTCAACACCTGTATGCTGCTGGGACTTGAAGGGAAAAACAACATCTAGCCTACATTTATTTGGTTGCAACCTTTGCCAGTTCTGGTTGTTGCGGTGCTGCCCCTCACCCCTTTGACGCCTAGTGGGTGTTGTCACACCTGTACTTTCCTTTAGGATATCTCATACAGCTCTGCAGTGCATTTAGTAGTTGAGGATCGTGTGTCTCACTAAAACCAAAAGTTTTCCAAACCCAGTCCAACCATATGCCCACCGATATGTCTCAGACAGCACTATCCTACATGTACGAGCCATGACATGACATCATCTGCCCAAGTCGGCAATAAATGCCTTTGGAGTTGACTTTATGAGCCAACGCAGCAGGTATCTTTTCTCATTAATGTGAAACTCATGACCCTAAAAAACAGTGCCCAAAGTGTGTTTCTCATACTTAATCAAACGGACCAATCCCAACTCCATCAGCTTTGCCAATTTAACACTACCAACCTTATTTGCAGACATGATGTTGATGTTGGAAAATAGTGCATGAAAGGAACACTACTGCCTGCGCGCTGTACTAAACGTTCATGATTACATTTATACAATTGTCCACTATCAATGTACTTCCTAGGAGACTGGGCTGACACTACAGCAGCTTTTACTGATTAAAACTGTTTCAACCAGAGATAAGCAGCTAATAAGTGACATCTTCTGTGGCCATAGTAAAACCCTCAGCCATAGTGCTCAATCTGTTTTGTTGTTACTCCCTCTGTCTGTTCTGATTTACCTGACTTAAAGACTACTCCAACCAAGGGCGTAACTTTGAGTTTAACATTGAGATCTTCACTTTTGAGCCAAATTGAAATTTTTAACGTCAAACACTTCAGTTTCTGGTGAATTTTTCTGCAACAATTTGTGACTTTTCTGCATCAATGTATGGTCTTTATTTATGTAAAGAAGTTATAATTGTTTTTTTGGGGTGGGTTGCACTGACCAGTTTTGATTGTGTGTGTGTGTGTGTGTGTGTGTGCGTGTGTGTGTGTGTGTGTGTGGGGGGGGGCTCCAACACCCTTCGGTGATTTACAAAATAGCATCCCATCCACGCAGGGTTGGAGGTGACCAATTATTCTCCACAAAGTAGTTATTTGTGTCTTACTTTGATGAAGGAATGACTGTGAGCATTTCAGTACCATCATTTTATACAAATTTTGTAACATTCCAAAATCTTAGTTTGGACTTAAAGATTTTCATTTTCACTGCAAATGCATATCGGTTCCAAATATCGGTTTCATTAAAGGTATAGTGGAGGAATTTCCCGAATTTTAGAAAAGAACCGCCCTCTCCACTTTTTTTTTTGGGGGGGGGGGGGGGGGGGGGGGGGGGGGGGGTGCCTTGAGGCCGAGGGAGAAGAGGTCAGGGCGGGGGCGCAAGAGCCAGCACCAGCCGAGAGTGGGGAAAAGGCGGTCGGGCTAGAGGCAGCAGAAAGCGAAAACTACCTAGGGACGAGCACGTACGACGGCCTTACGTAAACATATCAGCAGAATGATTGACAACTAGGAGGACCAATAGTCTTGATGATCCACCCGGAAAAAGAAAATCCTCCACTATACCTTTAACTTCTAATAATCGGTATCGGTATCCCACCTAAAAAAACAGTATCGGTCGATCCCTAACTGAAACCCTTTCTCACACACGTTACTTTCCATGTAGATCAACCAGGGCAGAGAGTTGAGACCGTGTCCCATAAAACCCACCCATGCCTGAGGGACGGGGTCGAGAGGTGGCTGAGGCAGGTCTCTAATGAGCTTCCTCTCATTTGAAGTCCATAACCACTGTCTAAACCTTGTTACTCACCCCCAGAGTGAGCACCAAAAACATGCGGACCAGCTAACAATAGCATCTGACATTGAAAAAAAAAGAAGAAGCTGTTTCTTTATTTGCAGCATTTGTCCGTGTTTACCGCACACAGCGCAGGCTAAATGCAGCCCTCCACATCTGGGGAGCAGTCCCGTGTTTTGGTTCCACTTCCTTTCAGGAATCAAAAGCCAGGAAGAAAATGTCAAAAAGGTGGAGGTGGAGTTCAGTGGCTACAGCAAGGCACTCTAACTGTCACTGCATGGGCTCCTTTAGATAAAGCCATCCACCCAGTGGAGTGTGAGATATAACAGTCACCAGTGATGCTAATCTGCATGAGACTTTTAATTTCTCTCTATCACAACCTCATAGATGACCCCCCCCCCCCCCCAAAAAAAACCAACAGGCTTTTAAAAGTGCTGCGTGCAACATTTTGTTCTCCAAATCAAGACCACATTTTCTATAAACGTTGCTTCCTGCCCTATCTTGTTTCCCCTCCCCATCCTATTAATGCAAAGGGAGGGATACTGATACCACAATATCCTTTAAATCCAGGTTAGGTAATGTCAAGCTAGGGCGCCTGGGTAGCTCACCTGGTAGAGCGGGCGCCCATATGCAGAGGCTCAGTCCTCGATGCAGCAGCTCAGGGTTCAAGTCTGACCTGTGGCCATTTGCTGCATGTCTTCCCCCTCTCTCCCCCCTGTCCTGTCTATTAAAGGCTAAAATATCTTTAAAATCGACAATGTCAAGATAGAATAGTAAAGCTGCTGTAAAGTTTCTTATTGAATGTTCCTATTTTGCTGTAAGCTTAAATCTCTCAAATGAATGCAACAATGAGATATGTAGATCTTTCATCTGTGAGTTTTAGTTGATACTGAGTTGCAATATGGCACAGAAAGGATGTCAGAAATGATAAGTTACTGCACTTGAATGTATACAGTACAAACCTCACAGTGGAGGCATTATAAGAGAAGCAGGCACTCTAGACGTTGCTCCTGCTTTTCTCTGACATTTTATGCCCCCCCCCCCACTGAAGTCCTGCGCTGAGATGTCACACAACCACTAGCATTTTTCCTATGTGGGCGTACAGAAAGTGGAAATGAAAGAGCGAGAAGTCACCGAGCAAAGAGCAAAAAGTCCCTTTGGCATGGGTGGGAATGAAAGAGCAGCCTCTTTGCCTTTGAGTGTTTTTTTTTCTGACAAAATAATGTGGACAAAGAGGCTGTGGGTTTTAACTTGCAGAGATAGAGAGAGAGATAGATAGAGAGAGAGAGAGAGAGAGAGAGAGAGAGAGAGAGAGAGAGAGATATCATTATTGTTGCATCCAAATCGTCACCCCTCGTTTTGCTTATTCAGCAAACTGTACTGGGCTAGCTACTCTGCAAGTCAGCCTTCTTTCCAGCGTCATCAAGCGCACGTACAAGCGCACACAGACTTGCCTAAACTTTTCTTCTATCTCTTTTTAAACAATAATATCAGTAGCTAAAACGTATACATCATTCACCTTATGTTTGAAAAAAATAAGCTGCCTCTTTTTGTCCTCAATTTACAGCATGACACACACCTGGCTGAAATAACGTAACGTAGCCTACCCGGTAACACTGACATGAAAATAAATGCAGATGTTAGCTTGTTTTTGTGTGTGTGTGTGTTTTAGCTAGCTTCTTTCACCCGGCAAACTGCTGTAGGCTAGCTAGTATCCCAACCATATTCCTTTTTATGTGTTTGTACAAAACAGTTCCAATAAGCTGTTTCCACTTACTTATCAAGCACAAAATACAGGTCAAAAGCGCCCTGACAGGAACTCTCCTCCTCCTCTTCGTCCTGCTGCTCCGGCTCGGCTCTTGCGGATGGAGAAGAGAGCAAAAATAATCCGAATAAAACCAAAACAAGACGCATGTTCAACAGTAGACTCGCCATAGTTTTTTTTCTTCGGGATAAAAAGTTAATTCCTTGCGGATAAAAAGAAGAAGAAGAAGAAAAACAAAAAACAAAAGCGCAATGCTTGAGCGTCTTCTTACATCCCAGAGACTTATAAAATTAAAGAGGCTGAGATGCAACAAAGACAAAAGAAAGGATGCAGGCGATGCTTCCACGTCTCTTTTTTTTTAGCTCAGTTTACAATCATGGCCGCCCGCATCCCGGTCAAAGAGCCTTGCCGGAGAGATGCTTCTTCTCAATGGGAATGATTCAAAAAATAAAAGTCTCGGATAATTCAGAATCCACATACAGTTAGCAGTTTTTTTCTTTTTTTTTTTTTTAGAATAGCATTCGCAGATAGAAATCCAAATCCGCGTCCAGGGGAGAAATGGATATAATGATGGAATGGGTGGTTCGTTAAAAAAAGGGGAAAAAAGTTTCCTGTCAAAGTGTCAGAACTGGACTGAAAACGCCAAATGGAGCTGGGTAATGCGGAGCAGCGTTGGCGCTGGAGGAACTGGGAGCCCGGGGGCCAGACTTGGCTGAAATGGACCAGGTTTCATATTTCAAACTAAGGAGGAGAAAGAAAAGAGGAAAAATGGGTCAAGATCCCATCTTGCGCCTCCCTCACGTGGCAGACTGGCGCATTTCGCGGGGATTCGGCGCAGTGCACGGTGGGATGATAATGATGAGATATGTGAACTGTCACTCTTGAATGCGGAAGCCTGTTGTAATAAATTAGTCCTTCCACCTTAAACCAATGTGTGCATTTATGTAGTTTCCCAGCATTTTGTCCTCATTAGGCCTATACCACTACATGTTTGTTTCCTTTCTCTGTGCTGCTGTAGGCTACCAGTTAATTACAGCAGCAGGGGCCATGAACAGCAACGTCCTCTGTAATTACACCATCATAAACCAGAGGCTGGAATGAGAGTGTGGAAAATAGCTATATTTACAAGATATACAACAAACCTACACAAAATATTTTTTGTTGTTCATCAAACATATGGATGTGATCATTTTGACCTATAATGGAGCCAACATACATTTATGATCTGCTGCTACACTATGAACCACCCAGACCCCTCAGGTCGTCTGGGACAGGTAGGCTATGCTTGCCCTCCCCAGAGTCAGAACTAAATAGGGGGAGTCGGCGTTCAGTTTTTATGCATCACATATCTGGAACAAACTCCCAAAAAAACTGCAGGTCGGCCGCAACTCTCAGTTCTTTTAAATCAAGGCTGAAGACCTTTCTTTTTGATGCTGCCTTTCTTTAAATAATTGTTCATTTCTTATAGGCTACTGAACTGTTAACTTTTATTCTCGTATTTTATCTGTTTTTATATTTTTAACTGCTCTTTAGTGATTTATGTAAAGCACTTTGAATTACCCTGTTGCTGAAATGTGCTATTGCTACAAATAAAGCCTTGCCTTGCCTTGCCTTGCCTAATATTGGTTGAAGTTCGCAGGATGGAGGGATATATTGACCTTTTCCACAGCAGACATTTTTGACTTGTCATAGTGGGAAAAGCACAGCTGACATTGATAACTTTAACGATGGCTCAATCCCATCAAGTGTCCCAGTGAGCTATTTCAGTGAGTCAGCATGCACAATACCAGGGCCTCTCCTAAGTGGAACGCAGCCATCATTAACGGTTTTGAATACACCTGTGCTTTTCCTACTATGACATGTCAACATGTCTGCTGTGAAAAAGGTCTATTGCCTATAGAGTCTTTTACCATCTCCTACATTAGGCCAATGAGGTGGGACCAGGGAAGAACTGGCTTGGACGCGTGTTCTGCGTGACAATAATCAATGAGCACAAGCAATACAGTCTGTTGTGGCCAATTTGGACATGTGCTGCGTGCGTGTATTATGTGTAGGATATAGTGTGTGTGTGTATGTGTGTGTGTGTGGTAGGTTTGTGTGAATGGTTTGTTTGCTGCGTCACCTGTGCGTATGTGTGCTAATCAGAGGTTAGAAAGGGAATCACAGGAGAGAAGGGGATTGAGGAATCAGGATCTGGGAAGCCACACCGTTTTTCAACCTCAGCTGTGTGCAAGTGATGTTGTTTAGATCTCGTCTGCTCGTTGTTAATCTTGCACAGTAAGTCTTTTTGTAGGTGTTTTTTAAATGCATTTATAAAATAAAGGATTAACCTTAAGACGATAGCGGACCTCATTATTTGCACCAGCAAGCGTTTCAAATTCCCTCCAGTGGCATTTTTTTTTTTGTGGTCAGATTACCACTACACAGTCCGTTTCACTTCATTTCTGGTTTAGTTCCATTCATTTTCTTTTGCACACAAATCGAACAATGACACGCAAACCTGATGCTTTCTCCCCTAGCCACACACCTGTGTATCCCTGGCTGTTAATGACCTATATGCCTTCTCAAAGGCAATGCTCCACACAGTGCTCAAACATAAAACTGCCAACGTGGTATATAAACAAAACAAAACAAAGTTGTTTAATGGCTCCAACATATTGGATTATAAAACTAGTTTTTACAAGTTAAATCATCTGGCTTCAAGTTTACATTGATAGTGGTCTGAATACTTTGTTATTGTAAAAACACTATCACCTGGGTTATTTGTAACGTTTGCAGAGATTACCTGTGTTCTCAATCCCATACACGTCTAAACAATTTATCAAGCTGTGCAAGCCGGAAAATACAATTATACACACATAATTTACATGTTTGTCCTGTTTTGTCCTAAGGAACCATCCTTATCATCTCTGTAAACATGAGTAACCTGCCAAGGGGCCCCAGGGTAAAAAAATGAGCTGCTGGGCCCCCTTTAACCCCCAGTTCCCCTCACCCTCTATCCATTTTGCACAGCATTCCAGTATGGTGGTATTCTACATGGCCCAGTTCTGCTGTGGGGCAATTTGTGATATTTTATGAAGTTTTGGAATATGCACAATTAATCTGTATCTGCTTTAAATTATAATCCTTAAGATTTTCATAAACAAACAAACCCCTTATGTTTGGCATCTTTTCAGCAATAGCCATTTATTGTTGGTATGCTCAGGATTTAAATTGCCTTTACATGCAGGAGGTGATTTACATGATTTATATTTTGCCTTTTTTTTCCACTGAAATCTGGTATAATGATACTTACACAAACAAACAACAACAAACATGCTAGCTCCTTAGCTATGGCTGCTGAGGTTTCCTCCTCCAGAGCATGTCTTTTTCTGGGAAATATCTGTATGATTGAACTTTTAATCTGTTGTTCTGACACTTCTACACAAACCAGGAAAACAATCCTAAAAAGGCAGTAGCAGCTGTGCCTTCTTCACACGGTCAATCCCGTAGTGAGGCTTATGCTTCAGACCCCCCCCCCCCCCTTCCACATACGTACACTACCCCATAACCCTAAGCCCCTGTTTAAAGTCTCAACACATGTTGATGTGTGCCGACTTTCCCCCCCTTTTGATCCTTGTCCAGTGCTTACCAGAGCCGTGCTCCTGTCTCACATCCACTTATATATCTTCACATCCGCTTACACACACACATACATACATACATACATACATACAAACATACTTACAACACACTCATAAACACTTATGTCCAGTGTAAATATGCTGATAAAAAAGAAGAAGAAAAAACAGTCCTGGCATGTCTGTATGGATTCTCAAGTTCATTCAAAACAAGATCATTTTTTGTCGCATGTCAGTCTGTTTGAGTCACATTGGCTGTCTTTGCATTACAAAATTCAATTAGTCCCAATCAATACCTCTGCATTCTGTTAAAGGGGAATTTCGATTTTTTTCACCCTGGTCCTTAATTTCCCCATGGACTTAGGTGTCTAAGAAGTGACTCATGGGAACAATAATCTTCAAAGTGGGCGAGAACACTGCAACCGGAAGCTGTGAACCGAGCTGTACGTCCACTAAAAGTGCTTATTTTTGCGAATGACAGGCTCAGATTGTTGTTGTAAGTGTCAGGCTACACTATGGACGGATAGAGACGTTGTCGTTTTGCCGCCATGCTTTCGTGTGTATGTACTGATCAACACAGTAACTTTAGCTAACCTCGGCTCTGTCTGCAGTATGTATTATGATATACGATTTTGTCTCCTCTTTGGCAGTGTTTGGACTGCAGCGTGAGGATTCATCTGTAGCTGTAGCACAACTAGCCACAACTCAGCATGTCTGTATCCAATGGTAACGTCTATGAAAGCCGCGCAAAGTGTAACACGACAGTTCGTTGTCACAATCCAGAAATGTGCTGTCATGACAGTCAATTCAATTCAGTTTTATTTATAGTATCAAATCATAACAAGAGTTATCTCAATACTTTACAGATAGAGCGGGTAAGACCCAACAATTCCAATAATTCCCCCAAGAGCAAGCATTTAGTGCGACAGTGGCGAGGAAAAACTTCCTTTTAGGTAGAAACCTCGGACAGACCCAGGCTCTTGGTGGGCGGGCATCTGCCGGTGCCGGTTGGGGGGTATGATGACCAGTGGCAACTACTGTAACAATAAAGATAATGGAACTATGACTAGAAATAATAGTCATCACAAAGCTACTGTTTCTGTACTCCAACACAACAAACTCTCCAGATCCAGGTAACAAAACACTGGAATTCCCCTTTAAACAGTGAAACACAAACACACACAAATTCCAGTAACATAGCCAAATACTGATTTCCAAATGTTTTACTTACACATTCATAACTTATGCTGCGTTCCAGGCAACCCGTAACTCGTGTTTTCACAACCTTCTACCCGTGAAAGTGACCTGGAACGCCAGTCCAACCCGTAACTTACTACCCGTGAACTCGTACCAGATCGTTGTACTCCCAGTTACAGTTTTTGACGTCACACACACATAAACAACAATGGCGACCCCCTGTTGATGCTGTACAGACGCCGGTAAAATAGAAATAAATAGACATAAATATGCAACGTAAAGTAATTCCGCACATTGTAATCAAAACAATACACACACAATTGTGTACTACTACAGGTTATGTTTATTAAAAAGCCCAATATATGTCGCTGACTAGAAATCGCTAGTATCAGCTATCCCTAGCTAACGTCAACGTTAGGTAGCCGCTAGCTAACGTCAGCGCAGCCACTAGCTAACGTCAACGTCAGCGTAGCCAATAGCTAACGTTAACGTTAGGTAGCCCAACCTGAACCCTGGAACGCTACCAAGTCGTGAGTCGTGGCTTGAAGTCGTAATTTACGGGCAAAAAATTGTGTCTGGAACGCAGCATTATAGCTAAATAAGATTTACACCAAAATGTTAAAGTCTCATTCTGTTCTTTTCTTTGTTCTATGAAGTAGAGGGTCCAGTCATCTTCAAAGAGCAGGAGAAATGATTTTGTGGTGGATGTGGGTGTCAAGGCAAGAAATCTCAGCCACCAAACTATCTGGGTGCATGTTTTTTTTTCTTTTTTTTTAATGAGATGAGTGGGGGAGTTTTTAACACAAAAATATTTTTTACTTTTACATTTTACTCCTGAAAAACCTGAGAATTCATAGGTTCAGATTACAATAGAACACTCGTGAGACACTTTTTTTAATACAAAAGTTTGGTTCATTTTTGGCATTCAGTATGTTATATTTTATGAACAATAAAATGGGTTCTTATGTATGTTTCCTTTTTTTCTTGCATACCAAGACCACATGGCTGTTCCTTAACACATGGTCAATGCCATTGTGTTCTCAACAATGTCCGACTGTCTTCCAATCTGGTCTCTTACCACTAAGGAAATTACTGAACCAATAGCACGACTCCACTATATCGAGCTCTTAAGATCCACACAGTAATCTTCCAAAGTGGTCTCACCATTGCATTGCACTCACACGCGCAAATGCTCTGACTTACCAGAACTACATAAACAGCAATGCCATTGCATTTTATTTTCAGATTCAAAATAGCTCTTCACCAGCACTTGCTGCACTTCTCCCAACACATAATATGAGACCAGTACACCTCACTAGGTCAGTGTCACAGGCTTTCATTCCAGTTACCCCCCCAAACAAAAATAACTATGGTCAGAAATCCTTTTTTTTATACATACACCAAAATTTGGAATGGCATTCCCCACCATATCAGAACACTATCATCCATCACATATTTCAAAAAGTCATACAAATTGTTTCTTCTTGACAGTCACACTTGCACACATTGATTGTTTGTGTATTGTTCTAGCCTTGTTTGTCAGTATTTATGTTTTAGTTGTATCTGTCTAGCCCATGCTAGTGCCCTGTAAGAATGTTTTTGTCCTCATATGCCAAAACTGTGCTCAATGTTCTATGTTGCTGCAGAACAGGAACCTGCTGGAAACCAGTTTTTACACTGAGTCAGGCCTGTTTATACTGTAACTTAATTGCTGCTTTTAAACTTTCCTGTATAATAAATGTAATGTAGGGTACAGTTAAACATTAACCTTGCATAAGAACAAGGAGAGATGCATTGCATAAATCCAAGTTCTGATCAACATAGTCCCATAACTCAGGACCTAAACCACTGAAACCACCAAAACTGTCACCCACCAAAGACCAAACATGTCCATGCACTCCTTTATATAATAGCCCTTAAACACAGTGTAATCTTCATAATTGTACTGTCACTGACATGAGAACGCTCCTTTGAGCAGATTCTGCTTGTGGTACAGTTCACTTTCAATCTTGATCAAATCTGCTGTTCATTGTCTTTTGTAAAAACAGATATTTCTGTTGCCTCTGTTGATGTAAAACATGACAAACAAACGTTCTTTTGTATTTCAGTTGTCTTTTTATTATGTCTCACCACTGGAATTGATACAACCGAAACAGGCCCACGTAGCATAATGGACATATAGTAATTTCCATACACAACGAGGACATTGCATGGTGGGTTTCTGAGTAGAGCAACAAGTGGATTACTACACAGAGGTCCCAATTCCAAAACTCCAACAATAATACATGAATAGCAAACATAGTTTGAAAACATTTGTGTGTGTTTACTTCATTAGTTTTCTCTCTTTTGCACGTGACTTCTCAAAAAAACGTTGTTTTGATGTTAAAACTGATCTTTGACACAAAAGAATTCGTACCCATGCCATAAAATAATCGACTTCTCAGCACCATTCATTCTCAAAACCTTCAGCAGCTAGAGTAATCCTACTGTTGAACCTTTGCTCTACATTACAAACAGGCAAAAACGTTTTTGAGATATTGAATAACAGATTACAATTTGTACTCAAGCTTCTTACTAGTACTTACTCTTCATTTCTTAAACAAGTCTGAATTCTAAATCTTGAAACTACTTGGCTGCCAAAGCAAAAGTGACATGTTAAACTGGCTTTGTTCAGGACGTAGTTTACTTCTGGCCTGCAAAGTGCTTGTTGAAGATGCCCTTGGCTGTCTCGAGGGCGGCGTCAGCTGGGACGGGTATGTGAGGTGCGATGCCAGCTCCCTCCCAGGCTGGCCCGGCGGCGGTGTCTGAGTGGATGGTGGGGATGCTGAGGAAAATGTCGGACTCACCAACACGGAAGGTCACTGGTGGGTGGGAGGCCCCGGCGGTCGTCTCTCCGATGATCATAGCGCGGCCGAGCTTCTTCATGATGTAAACAAACTCCTCTGCGGCGCCGGCAGTCGCTCCGCTGGTCAGGATGATCAAGCTCTTCTTGGAGCCGTACCTTGTGCCTTAGGAAGAGGATAAGATGGAGGCAGAACAGGGTTAAAACTGTGAGGTGGAAGGAGTAGTAAATGGGTGGATGGTGAAAAGGGCCGATGTTCAATTGAAGGAAGGAAGTGGCAAGGAGTCATGGATGAACATCATGGTACG
This sequence comes from Gymnocephalus cernua, assembly GCA_023631565.1. Lineage (NCBI taxonomy): Eukaryota > Metazoa > Chordata > Actinopteri > Perciformes > Percidae > Gymnocephalus > Gymnocephalus cernua. The sequence goes on from CM042443.1 coordinate 18,929,558, forward strand.
ATTATGAAAGTGACTTATGTAAAGAAAAAAGTTGAAGGGTGACTATTAGGTCGAAACTATTTTGTCGCAATCACACCTCCTTTTCAAAAGAATGCAAAAAAACAGATTAGCATTGGAAAATAAAGCTTTCTTGTTAACCAAAGCTGCTTTGAATAGTGAATTGGCGAACCAGAACGACATTAAATACCCATCACTTATATGAGGTATTACATCCAGACAGCTTTATGGCTTATTGGGCCAATTAGACAGTTCTATGTTCTTGCATTCTTGAACTTGCATGTAACTGATTTTTGGCCATTTGGGTGCATTGGAAACACACTGTAAACACAACACTGATCACCTTTTAAAATTGTATGTTGTAAACAGTTGCTAATTTTACACATCGGGCAGATACGGAGCAATGTTAGCATTCATTTGAAGTCGTGTTTCTGGCCACCTGGCGAATTTAAGGCCAATAAAACATTCTTTTTAGCTCTGTTTTTGGTCTCCATCAACTTCCAAGGAAACGTCTACCAGCTACGGGCTAACTCGGTTGCTAACAGGTACTTATGCACACTCTATACACAATGAGTAAAATATAATGACTTGAATAATATTCTTTTTTAAATTACCAGTGAGTTCAGGCAGGGTCTGAAGCTCTGTGATGGTGCCGGACGGTCTGTCGTACAGCTTGTCCAGCACGATCTGCTTGTCGGCATCAAAAAAATAAGAGCAGAAGCCTGCGATGGCTGTTGTAGGGCCACCAATGTTGTTTCTGCAAAAACAGTTGAAGAACAATTTTAGAAATTGTCCTTTGTGAACTTTTCATTAATGCACGCATTGATAAAACATGCATGGTTTGTCAAGATGTTTATAAGTAAGAGGTTATCTTTAACATCGGTTCATCCTCTTGATTTGTTGGTGGTCCATATTTGAACTAAGTCCTCTATATTTAGTCATGGACTAATTTAACATTAGCAGCTTTAGCGGATGATTTGTTTACCAAAATGGACACACTGCATTTTGAATAGAAGCTTTGACTATTACCCACCTGAGGTCAATAATCATAGCGTCAGTGTTGACAATTTTGTTCCAGACGTGCTCAACAATAATCTGGGCAATGGCCTTGACCTCTTCAAAGTCTCCGAACATGTCAAAGCGCAGGTAGCTGATGTTGTTCTCAAATATGTCAGTGTGGAAGGAGACTTTGATCAGCTCAATGAACATCTCTGGAGAATAATCCTGTGGGAGACGAACAAACAACAACTCAAGAATTTGTAATATAAACATGGCAAATATGTATGCCTAAAAATAAATAAAGAAAGAAGTCACTTTTTCACATATAAAATATACTTCAATTGCATTTTATACTTCAATTGCAGCATATTACAATTGTTTCCAAATGTATAATATTGATATCATATCTTCCATAGACTAAGCATGTTTATTCAGTGCACTACAAAATCCTGTGTGTTAATTTGATCGTATGTGGGGCTCAGTGGGTCCTCTGCCGCCCAGCTCCAGATGGTACAAAACGCCACCACACGTCTTTTAACTGGCACACGTAAACACAAGCACATTTCCCCCATTTTAGCTTCCACTGGCTGCCCGTACATTTTAGGATCCACTTTAAAATTCTTTTATTTGCTTTTAAATCCCTCAATTCTCTTGCCCCACCCTACATCTCTGAGCTGCAGCATCCTTATATTTTTTTCTCATGTTTAATTTCTGTTTTTGTATTGTATTTTATATATTTTATTATACAGCACATTGATCTACTGTGTGTTTTTAAGTGCTCTACAAACAGTTTGATTGATTAATTGATTGATTTAAAGCAACAAAAAAAACATTTTGACAATTCCATTGTTTATCTTCCCCACATCTTCACAACAATGTGATCAATCCTTTTAAACACAAGGGCATTTTTCTTAAATGAGGTGTAAGTGAAAAACTCCTTAATTGAAATGTTTGTCAGTAAATAAAAACTATTGAAAACAGAAATCAACATTTGATTAATCGAAAATGAAAGATACTTTCACAACCAGAAATCTTATGTACAAAGGTCTCACCATTGGTGGCAGGGCTGGGGTGTTGCTGGTGGTCTTCAGGCTCTTGTCCCCAGACAGGGTCTTCAGGTCAGCGGACAGCTTAACCTCCAGACTCTCTTTGGAGACAACCGTGCTGTACTCGCCATTTGCCAGGAGCCCTTTCAACTTTTCTGCAACACCAGCACCAATATCTTCAAAGGCGTAGTTGTCTGCAACCAGGGTCGCTGATCCCTCAATGATGGCAGGAACTTGGGCACGGAGGTTGACGATCTTGATGGCGGTAGCGAGGGCATCCTCGGCGTTTACCTCCACATCAGGGGTCACGCCTGTAACCTCCCAGGAGGAATGGGTGATGGGGTTGATGGACTTTGCGGTTGGCACTGAAATGTAGAAGTCACTGTCGGCCACTTTGATTTTATCGACCTTCACAGAGCCCCCGGCGGTCTTCTCGCCCACAATGGTGGCCCTCTTTAGGTTCTGGAGGCAGTAGGCAACATCCTCGGCAATGCCCTTGGTGTTTTTGCTGGTGAGGATAATGAGGGGTTTGGTAATGTCATATCTGTCTCCCAGCAGTGTGGACATAGAAAGCAACTTGGTGGTAGTGTTTGAGGGACGGTCGTAGATGCTGTCAATGTGAATCGTAGGCTCGGCTGCGGTGAAGTAAGACACAATGTAGGGGATTCCTGAGATGTCCCCGGTGCTGGTGTAGCGCAAGTCAAAGATGAGAGCTGAGGTTGGCAGGATTTTATTCCAGACCAGGTCTAGGAGCACATGGCCAACCTTGTCAGCAACCTCCTCCCCAAGGATGTGATCGATCCTCAGGTAGCCAATGTTTCCCTCAAGGATGTCGAGCTTGATCGAGGTCTGGAGGATGGAAATGAGCTGATCAGGGGGCAAGGGTGGCATCTTCGGGGGAACCACAGGGACGTAGTTTGGCTCATAGGAGACCATCAGGCGTGGGTCACTGACCGTGGTCTGGACTCCAGCACTGAGGACAGTAACCAACGTTTCGGCGTCTGGGATGTTGAGAATCTCTGTGTTGCTGTTGGCTGCTTCAATTGCCTCCTTCATCCCCACCAGCTTCTCTGGTGAGCAGTAATTGTCCATGACAATTTTTGCCATATCTATGATGAGTCCGGGGGCAAACGAAGCATGGATAAAAAAAACATTCCCCAAAACCAGCAGAGGTGCTATCAGGAAGATAGCCTTTGCCATTTTTGTCAGTTTAGTGAGACAAAAAGTGAGTAGATGGGAAGTGGAGGTTGTTGAGCCGAGGAGGTTCTTTGTCAAATGGCACTGTTTTGGCTGCAAGGTTGCTGTTAACACACACATAAGAGGATTTGCCCCACAATAAACCTCAAATCGCATTATCCTAAGTGCTTCTGTAAGGCAATAACAACCTAGCCATGAATGTGTAGTAACAAGGAGGTGGTGCTAAAAATAATAGTCTTTTTGAACACCTATTTAAAGCTACCTGGGTCAAATAAGGCAAGCTTTGTTCCTTGACAAACATCAACAAAGGTTGGTTGGTTCACTTATTAAGCCCCTTGGTGTCAGTATTTATAAGTGGAAGTCATTGATGTGGGACTTTTGTGCCATTATTGTTTTAAATGAAAACACAAAAAAATGTAAAAAAAAAAAAAAAGCATATGAAAAATGTCTTCATGGTTTAAAGAGGAATGTTCCTAATAATGTCTGGAAAGTAAATTAAATAACATAATAAAATATAATTCCACTGATAACCACATCATTATTTTATTGTCTCATAAATGGTTCACATTTAATAGCAGTTGGTGGTGGTTGTCTCACTTGCAGTGGTGTTGAAGTGAACACCAAGTTTCAGTTTAGGTTTGTGTGACACTTCCTCCCTCTGCTGGTAGATTTCTAGTAAAGAAACAGGAGAGCTGAAACATTACGAAACAATACAAAAGAAATAAGCAAACAATCAAGACATTTAAGAAAGAAATAGGAAATTATCCAACATAATGACATACATCAACATACATTTACATAATGATCAAATCATTTCTAATGCATTACTAATATTGGTCAACAGAATATTGACCTAAAACGCATTTAAAGACATTTTAAATGTAATTAAAAGGAACTAACAGAAAATATTAAAATAGAAGAGAAAAAGGCAATTTCACATGACACAAATGATAAAAAGCAGGTGGGAAGATATAATGGCATCTAAATGATAATAAGTAAAACGAGTGCAATGTAATTTACTTCAAGAAACACTGATGTTTGATGTAGTACATTAATAGGAAGTACTTTAAAGCACTTTTTCACTGTTCACACTTTATTGAGGCTATTGTAATTTCAATGGGTTATCAGACATCACAGTACATAATCTTTACTGTTTTTAATGCCAGCGTAGGTAAGTAGATTTGAGGTTTGATCCTATCCACAGCTAATACATTCCCGTTTGTAATGCGATATACATTCCACCCAGGACCAAGCGCCTGACCTGGGGTGATGGAGCCTTCTCCATAACAGCCCCCTCCCTCTGGAACTCTCTCCCCAAACACATCTGTGACTGCACCAATCAGTCCATGTTCAAATCACAAGTCAAAATTCACCTTTAAAGGCTTTTAATGTTTATTTTAATGTGTGTGGATTTTTAGTGTGTGGATTTCTTTTTTTTTATTCGGTAAAATGTCTTTGAGTGTTGCAAAAAGTGCTATTTAAGTAAAATGCATAATTCTTATTATTAAATTGAATCCATACTCACTCAGTACAAAACCTTCTAGATCGAAGCATCAGCTAAACACCTCAAAGGTAAAATGTCATAGTGAAGACTGGCTGGTCTGGGATTCTGGGAGATAATGTAAATGTCACACAGGCCACAATTCCCATACATAAAAACAGGACTTAGATATTGAAGTGGTAGCTAAATACAAAACAAATGAACTAATAGTTTTAAAAGGAAGCTAGAATACAACATGAGGAACTATTTTCCTTGCGCTTTCTTCAAGCGCCTTGCTGCTATGAGTCTCTGTGCGACAGTAAGAGCGTCATTTGCCTGGGCAATAACATGAGGCTCAACCCCTAAAATGCTCCACTCTTTCCCAGTGATTGCACTCAACACAATCTGGTTAGGGATTGAAGCGTACAGGACGCTGTCCCTGATCTGATAGGTTCCACTCGATAGAGACCCTCCGATCGTTGGCTCTCCAATGATCGTGGCCCTATTCAGTTCCTTCATAGAGCGGGTGAACACTTCGGCTGCTGACCCTGTCATCTGACTGGTGAGGATGTAGATGTCCTTGGAGGACCCATACCGTGGACCTCTGACTTGAGGCAATGTCATAACTTCTGTCATGGTGGTTGTGGTGGGGTCGAAAACAGTGTAAAGATGCCGCAATGGTTGAGCATCAAAGAAGTAGGTGCATAATAGGGGAATTGCCGTTGAATATCCGCCAGTGTTGTACCTCATGTCAATTATAAGGGCATCTGTGTTTACTATCTTGCTCCACACTAATTTTATCAGCTGAGGCCCAATGGCTTTTACCACCTCCACATCTGCCATCATGTTAAACCTTACATACCCAACATTACCTGGCAGAAGCTCAATTTTAAACAAAGCTTCGATTATGTATCCCACTTCTTCAGCGGTAGGGATTTTTGGGACGTCGTGGAGAGACTCTGGCTCAACATCGTAATGGAAGACATGGAGGCGGTGATCGCCTGAAGTCTCTTGGAGGTCTGCCGTCAACTGAGATGCCAAAGATTCAAAGTCAACCACTGACCGGTATAATCCCTCAGCCCATTTGCTCAAAAGTACCTTGCTGGCCATTAGTGCAACTTCATGAATTGTGTAGTGTTTTTCTAACAGTTCCCCAGTTCCTTCTATGAGGAACTTGAGTCCTTGGTGAAAATCTGCAATCTCATAAACGTGCTCCACAGCTTCCTCGGCTAGCCCAATGGCATCGGGGACAACACCACCTCCCAGCCAGCATTCACCATTGTTGTCTACAAAGTTTATGAAAGGGACAGTGATGGTAATAGCCATTCCCTCTATTTGAAACGACTTTGAGTGCATCAGGGTACCAGATGTAATTTCCCCAATGACTGTGCCCCGATGAAGTGACTGTATTAGGTAAGCAAACTCTTCGCCGGTGCTTGCTGTGTTGTAGCTGGTCAACACGTAAACTCCACGTTTGGAGCCATAGGTCGGGCCGGCAATTTGAGGCAGAGAGTCATATTCGGTTGTTGTGTTCTGAATTTGGTCATATATTGTAAAAAAATTACGCTTCTTGGAAGTGTCCTGCAGATAGGACAGTATAAGAGCTAGAGAGGTAGAGGATCCACCAGTGTTATAGCGTAGATCAATAATCAGGTTATTAGTGTCTTTGAGGGGCTCCCATACCTTTTTAGCCATGAGCTCTTCTAATTTAGCCCCTGCATATGACTTGACAAACTTGTCTATGCGGAGATAGCCAGTATTGTTTAGGAGAATTTCCACTTTAATCGTTGTGTCTACAAGTTTTTTCAACGATTCCAAATCATCTGGAATGTTGTAAAGCTCAGGGTCCTCCTCTAGCATGGCAGCATTGTCTTGCATGTATTTGATTATCAGTCGTGGATCTTCAGACACAGTCTGGAGGTCCTGGTTGAGTCTGACTGCTAGGTCCTCCTCAGATATGACAGAGAAAAAATCTGTAGATTGCAGATATTGAAGAAGAGCTGGAACTCTGTCAGTGAAAACATAGAACCTCCTGATTACGTCAGCGATACTCTGTACAACTTTTGGAATGGCACTCCTTACAGCCAGAAGGGACTTGGCTTTTGCGACAGCTTCCTTGGCAAGGACATTGACTGTTGGGGAAACGCCACTCACTTCCCAGCTATGGCCTGTGATTGGACTAACTGATCTTGCCACAGGAACTGTTATGTAGAACTCTGACTGAGGGATCCTAATCTTTTGGACTTTTACTGACCCACCAGCAGACCTTTCCCCAACTGTGATGGCCCTCTTTAGGTTTTTTAATGTATATGCCACTGCCTCAGCAGCCCCCATGGTACGCTTACTGGTCAAAATAATCAAGTCTTTCTTCTTTCCATACCTTGGCCCCATTATTGACGGCATGGTCCACAGCTCTTTAGTTGTATTTGAGGGCCTGTCATACACAGCGTCAATATGAATGAGAGGCTCAGGGTCTGAGAAATAGGAAATTATAAAGGGAACGCCAGACAATTCTCCAGCTGTGCTATACCTCAGGTCCAAGATCAGCGAGGATGTGTGAGCAACTTTGTTCCAGATGTTGTCCCTCAGCAGGGAGCCAAGCTTTGTAGCTGTGTCCTCCCCAATGATCCGATCCATCCGCAAATATCCAACGTTGTTGTCCAGGATATCTAGCTTGACAGAGTTTCTTACCAGCCAGATCAGCTGCTCTATGGGCAGAGACGGCAGCATCTGTGGCATCACTGGGACAAAATTGGGCTCATATGACACAGTCAACCTCGGATCGTTCAGTGCCCCTTGTACTCCGTTTGTGAGCACAGAGGCCAGAGTCTTCCTGTCTGAAATCTGCAGGATTTCTCCGCTGTTGATCGCTTGTTGGATAGCCTCCTCCATCCCAACTAGGTTCTCAGGAAAGCAGTAGTTTTCCAAAAGAATCTTGGCCATTTCTAACACCAGGGCGGGCTGGAATGATGAGTTGACAGAAAGTGTACATAGAAGAAGCATCAACAGCATTGGTGGTGTGTGATGCGCCATCGCCGATGTCTTCATCACCACTGATGGAAAGAGAACTACTCTTTTTTTTTTCACTGGGCTGCGTTTGTTCAGTTGTCTTTGTTGAGAGATGATGGTTTTTGTAGGAGGGAACACTGTCACTGTCATGGGTTTTTTGGACAACAATGACATCAACAATATAAGAAGCTTTTGTCCCCAATAAACCTTTAATCGCATTATCTGTGGTGCTTCGGCCTGCAGACAATAACAGACAAAATAAATAGTGGGAAATGGGAGCTTGCACAGTTTTTTACCTTTTCCCAAACAAGCACAGTGCATGTTTAATGTACTTGACATCATTTTTGAGGCTTGAATTACAATCTGCGTCATATCCAAATTCACCATATGTTATCTTATTTACATTGAAACCACCTCAACTTCTCTTTTAAATACAAAACTGGTTCCAGGGAGAGGTCAAACTTGTTTGGGGTGGACTGATTAATGCGAAAGCCTGCTCAGACATTCTCACGTTCCCTGTCTCTAACTCTCTCTCCCTTGTCTGTTCTGAAAGCTTATGGTGGTGTATTTAGGGGTCATGTCTAGGTCGCTGATTACAGTTTGGAGACACGTGGCAAAGCCTTCTTAAAACACATGCAGGATCAGAATTGGGTAAAAAATCACATACCCACACTCTGGATATAGGAACAAAAAGTTTGATTGGAAAGACTTTTACCTGGATGAATGCTAAATTATTTGCTTATTCTACTTTTACCCATGCTTTCTCTCTTTTTTACAGTATTGTTCACTATGGTTATTTTTATTATTTATTTTTGAAATAAAAAATTTGATCTTTTCATTTGTTGTAGAAAGTGCCCATGTGAATAATAGGCTACTTAAATGCAAGTCCAAAATTGACAAGTTTTCGTTTCATTTAATTCAAACTATTTGCTGAAGTGATAAATCTGTATAAATTGAGCATGAACCTGGCGCAAAAAGGGCCCTGTGTTGAACCTGATCCAGAAAATGTTGCAGATCAGAATTATGCAGCCAGACATCTCCTTCCAAATGGTAGGCTGTGTTCAGCTAATCTCAATGTCTTAACTTGTAATACCCCTTCGCTGCGCCTTACATAATACAATCCCCAGGACACCACTCAAGACTTTCGACAATGTATTGTGTCATACTTTGCCCTCATGTGTCATATATAAGAACAGGTTACAGCAGTGGTTTGGATATTGAAACCCCGGAACTTGCTAACTTGCTAAATACAACAGTGAACAAACATTTTAAGTATTGAATTGAAACTGCTAAAATATTCTCTGTAGGCAAGGTTGCTCTGTTGGTTGAAATAATCTTATTTTATACTTTATCAGTAAGCAATAGCAGCTACACACTAGCCAGTCCCTCCAGAAAAACGCGATTATGCGATCGCAGAATTCAATGCATAATCAGCCAATGTCCGCATATTCATGCGGGGGCCGCATTTTTTCAAATACGCCGCACTTTCGCCGCATAAATTGCCGATTTCCGCGCAAAATATGCGGGGGTTGCATGATTTCACAAACCCCGCATTTTCGTTGCAAAAAAGTCACATATATCTAGGGTTGGGTACCGAAACTCGGTGCCAATAGGCCCCCGGATCCGACGTAAACGGTAGTAACGAGACCGAATAAGAACGAAGATTTCGGTGCCTTGTTTTGGTGCCTGACTTTACACTACAATCGACAGCAGGTAACGTTAGCCTACCTTTAGCTAGCAGCGTGATTAATCACGGTTAAAATGCTGACAGGTGACGTTAACCAGTGTAAAGTGTGACTGTATATCAACAGTCTGCTCTGCAGCGCAGAAGCTGCCGACGTCGGAGAAACACAGACGGTGCATTCACTGACACTGGTAACATACAGCCTCGCGGTGCATTCGTAGTTATTGTAAAATACCCTTTTCCCATCTGGTTGCTGTTTTTGTCGTCCAACAGCAATTTAGGCCTACTGGTGAAATAAGTTGTTGTTTATTATAAGTTATAGTTATTACATTACTATTAAATCATTTAATTTTGACCATATGGCCTTAGTAATAAACAATGTGTTAATCTTAAATGTCACTGACTGTTGTTTAGTAGGCCTATCCTTCTTGTTTCTTCTTTTTTAAAAACGTTCTTAAAAAGTATCGGTTCAGGCACCGTTTAGGCACCGGCACCGTTTTAAAAATACCGATTTAGCACCAGTATCAGAAAAAAAAAACAAATAACCAACCCTACATATATCTCAGCAGAAAGTTAAAAAATGTTGCGTTTACTTCATGCAAGAGCAGCCATTTTCCCCTGTTGCCATGAGAACGTTATGAAGTGACGTAATTTCACCTACTGAGAACACGGTGTTGGGGGAATCACTTTTTTTCTCTTTTTCATCAAACCGCAGTTTTTGTAAGTTCCCGCAAGTTCCCGCAATTTTTGCAAGTTCCCGCAATTTCATCGCATAAAATGGCATAAATATCCCGCATATTCCATCGCATTTTTTAAGAAAACGTGCCGCATAATCAAGGATTTTTGCCCGCAACAATCACAAAAAAACTCCGCGTTTTTCTGGAGGGACTGACTAGCTATCGGCTAGTTAGCCTGCTACATTATAAATTCATTAAAAAATACCCTGTCCCACAACTTTACCATTTTGATCTGCTCTCATCAGCGTCATTTCCAGACATAGAAGGCAAGTGTTTTTATTGTAAACGGCCACAAAAAACACCATATGCTACCTGCCTAGCACCAAACAGCAGACCGACACAGTTAGCAACTAGCTTGTAAATATAGCATAGCACTTTCCCTCAGGAGTTGGAGAACAGCAAAACAGAAGCAAAAGGTGAGTGAATACTGGACTTACATTGGTCAGGGGAACAGAAATGTAAACGCTGAGATTTCTCTGTGTCTTATCAATGTCTAAATAAGCATTTTTGGGGGGCTAACATTAGCCATATCAACTTGTAACATTTGTTTACAGCTTGTTGTGCTGCTCACAAGTGGACAGAAAAAAACAATTGACGCAGGCTCAAGAGTAATACTGCTAATCCAGTTAAATTGGCTCTGTTGTCATATGCTGTTGATGACTGGGAGAACATCTTATGAGGCAAAAATCAACTGAGCCAATTATTTTCCTGGACATGGAAATGGGATTGACTGCCTTGTTATTAGTGCTATTTTGAGACTAGAGCAGTTTTGGGTTACCCATGAAGGAAATGCAAGTGTGGACATGAACTTGCCCTCTCATTGGTCCTGTCACAGAGGTTTCAGCTCTGATAATGATGTGTCACTGGCTTCAAATATTTACAAAACTAACGCTGTGCATTAAGATGAAAAAATTTGGATTGAGTGGAATTAGTTTGTTAAATTTATATGTACATGTTTTTACATGTAGGCCATTTTGTAGTTTATCTGTGATTTGACCGTCCACAAACACAAACAACTGATATATGTTCCTGTCATTTGAGTGACTTTACAGATGGTAAATCAGGATTTGCCCTGTGTGTTGGACAGTGTGAATAACATACAGTATAGCCTACATGCAGATAATATTCATAACTTTTTGCACCTAACAAATTTTACATTAAAATAACAAAAAATATCTTAATTCACAGGATTAGGGATTATACGTGTAAAAGTAACAGTCACAAAGTAAAACAGTGCAACATTAAACTTTATAACTCTTTTTAGTAGATAAATAAGTAGATACTTTAAATACTAATCTAAACCAATAGAGCTTATAGAGTATATAACTGCACCGACATAATGTCATCTGCCATAGAGTCATTTGACTCTTTGCTGACCCAGTCACTGCTTAAGGGATAGAATGACACACAGCTATTTCCACTATCATCAGCATCTAACCAACAGTGGGAGGCAGATATAACTTACTGCTGGGACTCAATAATCTTTACTGCTACTGCATTCATTTACGGGTAAAAACATACTAGAGGAGTTTGAGTTTGAAAAGTAACGCTAATTCAAATTTATAGAGATGCCTGAGAAGAATATTTATATATAAATACACATATTGTGTTCCTGGCTTTCGTTCTTTGATTCAGGACGCTCTCAATCAACTAGCAGGTGCCACTGATTGGATGGATTAGGTGCCACTGATTAGATCTAATCAGTGGCACCTGATCCATCTGCAAAAGGCCCTTCCTCTTTTCACCACCTCCCTCCCTCTGTCTCAAACAAAGTATCTCTACACAACTCTGTTTACGCTTTGTTTTCTTTATTTTAACTTAATACATTGTTTTTGTTTCTTCCTTCATATTGCCTCCCCTTGAGCCAGGCCACAATATAAAGCATACGTTGCCAACACATTTTTTTTTTTTTTCTTCTTTTTTTTTTTTCTTCTTTTTTTTAATTTTCTTTGCCCTAGTACTCATGTTGTGTGTGTGTGTGTATGGTATGTAGCATTTTGATCACTTAATTTGTTTTAAATATAATAGACTTTCAATAAATGCATGCCCATCATACTAACTTTGTACAGTTGCTTGTTCGAATATATTTATTCGCTAATATATTTTGTATTATTGGGTAACAATTCTTATACCATTGAATGAACAGCATACCAATGTATCATATTATGACTAAAAGTTTCAACAAGATGTTAGGTTTGTGAAATAAGTTTCATGAAATTAGATAAATGGATATGTTGAACAAGAAAGGTTTCTTATAAAATTTGGTATGTAGCAATTAAAGGACAATTCCAGTGCAAAATGAACCTAGGAGTTAATAACATATGTGTACCGACTTGACTGTTCTCTGAGATATGTTTTCTAATCAAATGTGTCTCTAGCTTGAAACAAGCTAGCGCAAACCGGTGATTAGCTTGTATGCTAGAGGGTAAATCGCTATTTCTCCACCACTAACAAGGCTCAAAATAGCACCACACTTCAACAGTAGCATAATGAGGGTCCCTACATGTAAACCGAAGCATTGAGAAGAGTGTACAGACAGTTTATTAAAAAGTAGGGCTGTCAAAATAACGCGTTCATTTCGATGAATTAATCTGAGAAAATATAGCGCGTTAAAATAAATAACGCAGATTAATGCATTCCATATTGACCTTTCACCCGGAGCGGTCGACTCAGTACACGTTATTAACCCCTAGGTTCATTTTGTGCCGGAATTGTCCTTTAAGAGAAAATATGTCATGATGAAAGTGAAACGAAATGAAAGTCAACTGAGGCTACGGGAAGTAAAAAATGTAGGAACTGGACAGAAAAAGACATTCATTCTTAAAATATTTTGTAAATGCAATGAATGCAGGATGAAATTAGTAAGGCCGGCTACAGACTGGATGTGTGGCGTTTCTGTTGCGTGTCGGCTGCGTGGATTTTTCTATGTCTTTACACACCAGAAACGTGTCTGACGTAGCGCTGCTGCTGCTAGCCTTGTCTGTACACTTGTATGTTTCCCATTGATTTACTGCACTCAACCAGTAGTATACTTCATGTTAAACATATACACTCATTTGATTACAGCAAAGGCAACGTCGGCAGTATTGACGGCAAAATAGGCTACAGAATATTTCGTTCTGTATTTCTGTATTAATATTTGAAAATCTGTTTTTTTCTGCATTTATATCTGCATTTATGTCAAAACCTAAAACCGAGACTTTCAAACATCAACGTGTCATTTATTAATATGTATGTGTCAAAATAACATATAAACATCTTTTCCTATTCTATTTTGCCTGGAAACGTTTCCAACACGCTTGCGTGTCGCATGAAAAATAGGTGTCGGTTCTATTTCTAGCATGCACGCGTTTATATATTTTCATGCTTCAGGCACGGCTTGAGCCGCGCCTGAAGCATGAAAATATACTAGACGCATTGAAGGTGGCGTGTGCCGTCGTGACATCAAAATGACGTAATTTCCGCGCCCGGATTTATGGTGCGCGAGCATAGGTCGCGCACTACTCTTTTTTTTTTTTCAGAGGCGTGCGCGGAAACAGGAGGCCTGAACGAGTTTGCCGACAACCGGATGCCAGGACTCTGACTTACTGCAAGTCTCTCTGGTAAACTTACTTCAAGTCTCTCTGGTAAACTTACTGGGTTAAGATGAGTTCTTTTTTGGTGAATGAAAGGCTTGATATCACCAAGTAGGTCATTGAATCAAATTGAAGAATTGACGCCACTGCTGCATAATGCTGCTGTCTGTTCTGCCGTTGTTTACCTTTTTTTTCTTCTTCTTCTAGTTCACAGAAAGAAACCATCGGTAGCCTTTGCTCCTTAGCACCACCGCTGTTCAGGAGAAGACTGCAACTAGTGTCGCGACCACCACACGCCGGTATAAATACTCACGGCAATCCCATGACGTCAGATTTGGATGCGCCAGTTTGCCTGCGGTTACTGTAAAACACGCTTGAGACATGCGTGTCATGCAGGCAGAGTGTAAGCTCTAACCTGTTAACATGGGAGCCAAAATAAAAACACGCCACGCAGCTGACACGCTCAAACGACGCATCCAGTGTGTAGCCGCCCTAACTTCAAATAGCCTATTAGTTTTTTTTGTGACAAAATGTTTATTCATTTTAGGGTAGCAAAGCCTCAGAAACTAAATGTAGACATCATAAGAAGAATAAAAAACTCTCCACTCAGCAATGTAGCATGCATATACAAGCTGAACACTCTGTACAAGTCTGTGTGGCAGTGATTTACACACTTCTACTAAGTATATATTAATATAAACAAATTACAGTTACAATGGTAATGTACAGATTTACATGCTGTAGCAAGATTTCTTTTTATCTAAAAAAAAATAGTAGGTTAAATGGTAATCAAAGATGTCTATTAACAAAATGTATATACGTTTTACTTTTTACATAATATTTGTTCTGTTTTACATTATTTACTGCATACAAATACGATTGTATAGGTATTGCTAAAAACATTTAATCAAGACAGTGTACAGGCAAGCTTTTTATCTACAGTATTAAATACACAATGTAGAGATGTCTGTCTCTTTTGGTTTTCTGCTTGGTGGTTAAATATATATAACATAAATGATAAAAAATACAATGTTAGCAAAGGCAAAAGGTTCCATTAGAATGCATTGCATGATTATTTCATGACTACAGTTTCAAAAAGGTACATACAGTTTATTTATTTTAAGCATTGCATGACCTTTATTATATCGTCAGCCATGCTAGCCGCTTGGCTCGAAGGATGGCAATGTCAGTCTGTCGGTTGGCCAGTCAGTTGGCCCACCAATTTAGTCTGGACTGATATATCGCAACAACTATTGGATGAATTGCCATGAAGATTTATAGAGACATGCATGGTCCCCAGAGGATGGATCCTAATGACTTTGGTGATCCCCTGACTTTTCCTCGTGTGCCACCATGAGGTTGACTTTTGTTTTTATATCTTGACAGTATTGGATGGATTGCTATGAAATTTGGTACACACATCCATGATCCCAGGATGATGAATTTTAATAATGGTATGCCCTGACTTTTCATCTAGCGCCATCATCAGGTCGAAACTTATTAAGTCCAATACTTTGATTTATTGAAAATTGAAAAAAGTGATGATATTCCTATAGACCTCAGCTGTACTTTGTCTTGAGCGCTGATTAGCAGACCCAAATGGAATTTTTTTTTTTTTTTTTTTTACAGTTTTCAGCAGCGATCCAGAATGAGAATCTATGGAATTTAGCGGACTATTTTTTTTGCTTTGTGAGATGTGTTAAAATCCTGAGGTTTATTTTTTATATTTTTAATTTGCCTAAATCTGTGTACATTTCTGCAAAATTCTGTGGCTGCAGATTCCATGAATCCCTGCTGATTAGCAAATGTTAGCATGCTAACACATTAAGATAAGATTGTGAACATTGCCGTTATACCTGCAAACCAAACCAAACCAAATCAGTCCCTCCAGAAAAACGTGATTATGTGATCGCAGAATTCAATGCTTAATAAGCCAAAGTTTTTATGCAAATATTTATGCGGGGGCCGAATTTTTTTAAAATATGCCGCACTTTCGCCGCATAAATTGCCGATTTCCACGCAAAATATGCGGGGCTTGAATGATTTCATAAACCCCGCATTTTCGTTGCAAAAAAGTCACATATATCTCAGCAGAAAGTTGAAAAATGTTGCGTTTACTTCACACAAGAGCAGCCATTTTCCCCTGTTGCCATGGGAACGTTATGAAGTGACATAATTTCGCCTAGTGAGAACACGGTGTTGGGGGAACCACTTTTTTTTTCTCTTTTTCATCAAACCGCAGTTTTTGCAAGTTCGCACAATTTCATAAAACTGCATAAATATCCCACGTATTCCATCGCATTTTTTAAGAAAACGTGCCGCATAATCAAGGATTCCTCCGCGTTTTTCTGGAGGGACTGTATAATTACCTGTGCTACCACCAGAGCAAACCAATTCTCTGTGACTACCTGCAGCCACACTCTGCCACCTTCATCTCTTCATAAAGGTATCTTATAGTGAGGCGTCCATTCTCCTTGTACATGACTGTGATGGGGTCCAGTTTAATGGGGACGCAGCAGGCCATATTGGCCTTCTTGGAGTTCTTGATGTTGATCAGCGTCTGGATGAGGGCGTGTTTTGACGGGGTCATTTCGTCCGTCAGCGGGTGGTAACACAGGCCGCGACATTCGAAGGCGTCATATTCTGGAGGCGCCACGATCCAGCTGTCCCATCCGATCTCTTTAAAGTTGACTCTGAGAGAGGTCCGCTTGCAGTATTCCCTCTCTGCCTCTCTTTTCTTTCTCCGTGGATGCTGAGCCTCCGGAATCTCGTTTGGAAGCTGATCTCCTCTGTACCAGTCGGCGCCCGAGTGTAAGATGGTTTCTTCTTCGTGGAGGATCATCTCTCTTAATTCCTTCTTTGTCTCCCTCCTCCTGCTACCCAGGTCATCTGAGAAGACTATTAAAGCCGCTGAAGTGTTATCTCCAAAAGACACGCTCATATTCAAACAGCCTGCTCCTTCTTCTCCACCGTTAGAGAACCCACAGTCCTTCGTATCCACCACTACATCAAAAACAGTCGCTGCATGGCCCGACTTGATCCAGCTCTGAATAGCTGTGGTCACATCAAACGTTTCCCACGTGCTCTCCAAGCCTGTCACCTCTTTGCCAACCAGCAGTTGGGTGGTGGATGTGAAATTGTTGTAATCCACTTCATAGATTTTGATGGTGGACTTGAAATTGTGGAAGCTGACTGTTGACCTGGGATCTGGGAAGAAGAAGAGCTGTAGTTCAGCAGTAGTGATCTTTTCATGGTTGGGGATGCTGATGTTAAACTGCAGCCTGTACTTTGACTTTGTGCCATTCATCACAGAGAGAGGGATATCTGTTGGAGAGAAACAAAGTGGTGAGAGGGGTTAATTTAAACAGTTTTACAGATTTTCGCTGTCTGACATGGGTCAAAGAAATCAGTATACGTATCCTTATTGTTTTTTTTTTTTGGCATGGTACTTATTTTGTCAAAAGTATAATTAAAAAGAAATATGTTTCTGATTGTGTCCCTAACATTAATGTTCTCCAGGGGGCATTACGTTTTGGTTCAGACCAGCGCCCTTTATTTAGAGAGTTTGGCCAACTAGGGAATCAAATGTTTTTAGCTATCCCGTTATGCGATTGGTTCCGAGGTGGTCACGTGTTTCGTGGACTCCATGTTGTATACCAACAATCATCTGATTCCCATTGACATAGTGCAGGGAATAGTGGAACGATGACATAAATCAATGAAAAAATGCCCAAGTAATATCATCGTTAATATGTACCATGCTGTCAAAAAAGTTCTAACACTGCTTTAGAAATGAATGAAGTTTGAAGTTAGCCACTTTTTTCGCTAGTACTCCATGTACCTACATGCTTGTGATCTTGCCATAGTCATATGGCTTTTGGTCTTGACCGAGTCCAGGTGTCTTTATTATGTTTATAATAATATTGGAGGGAAAGTGAAACACAGCTTGGATAGGGATGTTGTCAACTTTTCACAAGTTTGGACCGCTAGCAAACGCTACGCCAACGTTTGCTAATGTTAACACAACAGCGTTAGCCTAGCCTGCTAGGTAAATATTACGACTGCCTTCGGAGTTTCCTATGTCTGCGTCCATGTTGAAAACATAAGACCTGTGGTATTAGTGCTCCTTTTGTACCATCATTTTATTGAATGAAATATTAAGCTTCGCTCCTACGAGATGGGTGGGTTTTTGTTACGTTACACACATGTATGCTACTGGACATTAGAAAGGTAAAAATTGCTCAGAGACTTATTGGGCGACTGGTTACTCACTACAATGGGCATTTTTTTAGAAGCCCATTTACAATATAGAAGGTAAATGTACACTGGAATATTTCCGTAACGTTGACAATAACATGTAACATGTATGCCTGTTTATGGCGAAAATAACCGATTTATTTCAAGATAGCATATTCGCCCCATAGGATTACACTGTAGAGTCATCTGATGTTGGTATCCAATATGGCGCCCATGATTTGAGTTGGCCAAACTCTAAACTCTAAATAAAGGGTCACAGAAATAACGGTGCATTTTCACACTGGACAGTAGACTGGACCCATGAAAGAGAGACAGCTAGTGCTAGCTAGACCTCCTGCTTTGTATAATGCAGCTGCCAATGACTCAGCAGGTGTTGAAATAACATTATTAGTGCTACCGTTTGTAAGCTAACATGGCTTTCACTTTCTGCGTGTAAGCTAACTGGCTTTCACTTTCTGCGTGGAAGTGAGTTAGCCTAGCTTGCTAGCTTTTACTTTCTGAGTGAAATAGGCCTACAAACTTAACGCACAATTGGTCACCCCAAATGTTGAATGAAAGGGACAGATGTCTGAATTTGCTCATGGGTAACAACCAACACTAAATGTGTTTTATTCATTTATGTAGGCTACAGGGCCATCATGATGTGGTCCAGTTAGGAGTGCATGAGGCTTGAAACTTAGACACCATTTCCACAAATATGTTTAAAAAACATTTTATTCTCTTTTAAAAAAATGCGAGGGGAATCACTATTCAAGTCTCTATTTGGCCATTTCTAGGAAACATACAAGCATTTCAGTCTTTGAAAGTAGTAATACGGCTATCATGGGAGATGTAGTGCAACTATTCAAAGAAAAAAATGCTCTGGGATACTTTAGAGCAGTGGTTCCCAACCAAGGGATTGGGGCCTCCACAAGGGGTTGCAAGATAAATCTGAGGGTCTGGGAGTTAATTAGGAACCGGAGTAACCTGAAAAGGCATAATTCTGCTACACAAAAACATTTTAGATCACTTTTGAGCACAGTAATCAGGGTTTGCAAGTAGAAATTGATTGATTTAAAGGTATCACAGACCAAAAAGGTTGGAAACCACTGGTTTAGAGCTTTATATAACGTAAAATTCACAAAAACCCTAACTGAACAATTCAACTATTAAAAAATGTGCCAAAAAAAGCTAATACAGATTTGTTTCTGTAGCTGTGATGAGTGAAAACCCTCTAGATAATGTCAAACATGCGGATAATATTGACCAGCTATATGAACGAGATAACCTAAACTATGTCACTTTACTTGGGAGGGTAGGGATTTCCAAATATTCATAGCAACTCTGTGTGAGGATTGCTAATTAAAAAAGCCCCCAGAAAAGGTGTTGTCTTTATTAACAACTCCCTCCGATAAGCTAGACAGAAGATCATTGCACATCATACTCTTCCCATGTCAAGTTATACTCTGTTCATGTACCTTGGACAGTGAAGCTTCGTATGACATCAGACTGAGGGTTTGCCGAGCTGCCCGAGGCATACTTGTTGTAGAGCTCCATCATGAACTGAGAGGGGTAGATCTTACTGTTCTCCTGAGGAACATCCGACAGGTTGAGTTTCCTCAGAAAAACCTCCTTCATGGTTCCCAGGAGGTTCTCCATCTTGGAGTTTGTGTCTTCCTCCTCCAGTAGGTCCTCCTCGAACAGCTGAGTGTAGAGTCTCTCATGGTGCTCACTCTGGATGTCATTATTGAGAGGTTTACAGGTGCAAGAGCAAATAGAAGCCACCAGACACAAACACAATTGGAACAGGAATGATCTGGAGCTCTGCATGTTGAAATTAGATCCCTTCTAAGCCACTGAGCTGCCACAAACTTTACCTTCTTCCCGGCTTGAAAACAGACTTTGCGACGGCAAGGTTTGAAAATGGAGAACCACAATGCAAGAACCACAGTCCTGATGTCCGCTCCCATGCTCCTAGAGTAAACAGAGAAGCTTGTGTCAACCAAAATAGTAGCTTGGCCAAGCTTATCACTGCCATTGATGCCTTCTTTTAGGCTTTGTTATCATTAGAAGTCTGGCTGTTAATGAAGACACTGTAAACACTTGACAGCGATAATGAGGCAGGCACTGGAAACTGTGTGAGGTTACTGACAAGCAGACATTTCCATAAAATGCCTTTTCCCAGCTTACAGTTTCGAGGCCAGTGGAAACAAAACACTTAAAAGAAACAAAACCACACATTGCTAAACAATATGTGCGAGTCCAACCACTAAAATTGCAGGCCACACACATGTTCCAGATACCAAAATGGGATCAAAACTGATGACTTTGATCCCTTTTAAAAGCACTGATAAGGATGACACTATATTTGACAGACACAGATGACAATGTGCAAGATAAATAATCTTGTAAACCAGTCAGTGACATAGAGCAGTCGCAAGTGAACTGTGCACTATGAATTAAAAACAATATATCTAGAGAGAATTCTGTTGGCAGAACTTGGTTAGACACTTGGTAACCTCCAAGTTAAAAGGTGTACAGACCGGTATAATGGGAAGGGGCCTATTTTGGAGGAAATGTGGAGAAAAGCTGACAGATCATTTCCATATATTTTGCAACTGCCCAGCTGTTAGGGTCATGTTGGCAGGAAGTAATACAGGCAATACAGAACATTTTGGGTGATGGAATTGACTGTTCCTGTTCTACAATCTACTTGGGCAATATTGCAGCAAATGTATTGGCATGAGACAAGTATATATTTTTGATTTGTAATCCTATTGAGGTGTGTTCCCGTGCTCGTGACCACAATCCCACAGCTGAAGCTGATCAGCGCTAACGAGGGAGAAGTCAGTGTGTGCCAGTCGGAGCTGGATTGTGTGTAGAGCCAGTGAATTGGAGAGACAGTAGCCATGTTTCCATCCACATGGTTTTATGCAAATTAAGTAATACCGAATGAAAAATGCCTAAAAATGCCGAAACAGTAAAAGTGGATGACTGAGGAGACGAGAGACTTAAATTTAATTTACGAGCGAAATATAACGGCTGTTTTTAGATAGCAAAAATGAATGGAAACACCCTAAAATGTGTCATATCAATTCAATATACCAATTTTTAAAGATTCTTTTTTGGGCATTTTCAGCCTTTATTTTGATAGGACAGCAGAAGACATGAAAGGGAAGAGAGAGGGGGGAATGACACTCAGCAAAGGGCCGCAGGTCGGAGTCGAGAACCTGGCCCGTTGCGTCGAGGAGTAAACCTCTACATATGGGCACCGGCTCTACCAACTGAGCTATCCGGGTGCCCTCAATATATCAATTTGATCGCAAAACAGCATGTGACGTCATTACGCACAGTTATTTTTCTCGCTTTAAGGCCGTTGGATGGAAACACACTTTCACCGACTTCATTCGCATGAATGCTTTTAGCCAACTTCTGATAATTTGATTGACAATTGGATGGAAACATAGCTAGTATGTGTGTGCTGAGAAAGCCAGTAGGGCAGAGAGAGCTGTCTTTTAGTTAGTTTTTACATTAAATTATTTAATTTACGCTTCAACTGTCCTTGTTTTTCCTCCCAGGTTATTTAATTATTCGGTCCTCTGCTCCTAGACTAGATTAGGGACAGGACAATTTAATAACCCAGAATGGGGGGGGGCAAAATAACGACAGCGGTGTTTACTCACATTTATTCTGGCTGATTAGACCTCCCAGGACTGTGTGGGTGTGTGTATATACTGATTAATTGACATCTTCCTGAGTCTCTTGTTAGCTTTGCTGCACCCCAGGACAAATGACAGCTTCATTTTTCTCTTCGGTAGATAAAGATTTGTAACCTAATACGTTTCCATCAAAGCTCTAGCCCACCTTCAATGTAAGCAGAGGTCTAATCGGACACAATAACTGAAATCTCCTGTGTGGGTGTTCAGAGGCTTTAATGCTTCCACCTCATTAATGCGGAGCAGCTTCAGCTGTGGGAGTGTCGTCACCAGCCGGGGTACACACCTGATATGGATTACAAATCAAAAAGAAAGCACACTACACACAAAACACTACGGCAGGTAACATGTAAAGATATGAGGTGTGTTCGAAAAAAGTGCAATATAGTGTGTTCGCCATTTTGTGTTTTAGTCCACTATGAAATACCAAGAATTCACAGCTAATTTGAGTGTACACACGACAGGGACGTCCACAGGTACAGGCTGATGTTATCACCTGAGTTACCTCTCTGGAGGAAAAAAACTTAAAAATACATTGTTTTTTCTTTTGATATTTTTGGGGCATTTAGCCTTTAATAGACAGGACAGTGGGGAGAGAGGGGGAAGACTTGCAGCAAATGGCCACAGGTCGGAATTGAACCCCGAGCAGCTGCGTCAAGGACTGAGCCTCTGCATGTGGGCCACCTGCTCTACCAGGTGAGCTACCCAGGAGTCACTTGCTGCTTGGTGAGTTGATAAAATGTTTTTACTCTTTGTCCTAAAAAAAGACAGAAACATGTTGGGACTGATTTCCTCCTCTGGGGCATGTTAATGAGTTCAGGCACAGGCTTTTCACAATAAGAGAATACTTTAAGAAGCAGAAAAAAACAAATGGCAAAGATGGGATTTGAGCTGAGGGTATGAAAAGTGATCTCAATATTTCAATTAAGGTTCAACTTCACAGAGTCAGTTGCCATGTGTGAATCAGGTTTCAGGTTATTTAATGGATAGATAAATGTATTACACTATATTAAAGGGTTGTGATTGGTTGTCACTTATGTCTTGGAAAGGGATAACGTTTTTTTTAATGGATTATCTGTCTAAGAGGTTTAAGGGGGAATGGAAGGAAAAGACAAACTTTGTTTTTCTGCAGGTTGATGAAGGTGATGTTTCTTCTTTCTTAGCCCTGGAGATGGTCCAGTGGGGAATGATGCTGATTCACACCCAGGAGATTCAGGTTCAAATCCCACCCAAGGTAAGCCACACAGGAGTGTTTGTGATGGATGGATGCAGTTCCATTTGTGGTTTCCTAAGTCATTTTCAACATTGATTTCAACTTGCGAGTTTCCAGCATCAATTTCAACTTGCGAGTTTCAGAATTTCTATTTTAAAAAAGTAATTAGTTGTTACTTTAAATTTGTTAGTCTGCAGGCTGGAAACTAGTATTAAAGTAGTTAACATATACAGAATAACATAACATGTTGACACTTGTGACCTTTAACACAGAAAGAGAGGTGATCATGGGAGGTTAGAGCAATAGCCCCTCCAAGTGTCTCTGCCCGTTCCTGACATACAATGTACCTAACATTTTACTCCTGTATACCACAATGCAACGCGGTCGTGTTTCCTGGAGGAGAAGAAGAAGCAGGAGGACACCCCCCCCCCCCCATTCCCCGTTCTGTATTTGATCCGCAGCAGGGTCTAACCAATCCTACTAGCCTTCACACAACACGGCTGCTGCTATCTAATCATGCAGTCAAAATAGAGCCACTTGTATCTTAAAATAAAGGATACGTTGAGCAATATGACACGATTAGCAAGATTGGCTGACTAATGTCATGAAGTCTTCATTGATGGATGAACAGACTTTGAAGCTGGTGTTGCTGAGATTGTTTCTCTCCACTGATCTGTCTGTTCTCTGCTGGTGACGGGGGGTGTAATTTAGGAAAGCTGCAACCACTTGATGTCTATAAGCAACTTAAATGCTAACATCAGCATGCTAACGTGCTCACAATGACGATGCTATGATTAGCAGGTAGGCTATAATGTTTACACCTTTTAAGCGTAAAGTTTAAGGATTATGTTGGCATATATCTTTTAGTGTTCTGCTCATCCGTGGTGGCAAACAATAACTACCCCATTATTTTTCTGTTCATTCAACGCACTTCCTTTGCACTTCAGGATTCTTCTAAGCAAAGAACAACCAGACGTTAGGAACAACACATGGCAACTCTTTCATAAACTGATATAGGTTTATAGTGAGGATCTATAAAATCTGATAGGCATGAGATCAGAGATGATTTCATACCACTGGCAAATAGAACAAAGCGACGGCGGTGGCCTTCACCACTGCTTCCTAGATGGATGATGGGATCTCCCCTTGTTCTTGTGGGGGGTCTGAGCCCGGACCACAAGCCAATGTGTCTGGGGACGTTGGCCTGAGTCCGGCCCTTCTTGGAATTTCTGTCTTTCACCCATGCAGTCACTCAGTACTTGGTTCATGCCGGGTTTCATAAAAATGCTTTCTTTGTGTCCCTTTCAAACTTTTAAGAGTTCCTCTTTATAGAGTAATTCAGTGATGAAAGGCAACGACAACATCTACTGTCATGGATACAGAAAATAATGAGGGCATGCATTAGGAAAACAAACAGCAGGGAAAACTGGACTGAGAAAGATCTGTTGCGAAACTGTGGTCATTTTACTTTAGGCCCAATTAGTGGGTTGAAAAATATGTAGTAAGAACCTGTTAAATTATATAAAAGCCTTTGGCCTATTAGCTTCTGTCTTTGATGGCTGAAAATAACCTTGTATGGAGGCTTGCAATGGCCAATGTTTGGTCCCAACGTTTAACAGGTTTCCAAGTCAAGAAATTTAGAAGTATCCAAGCGTTTCCTCCAGAATTTCTTTCTTATCAGTTCAAAACAACATCTGGACAATCATGTAACATTTAAACTCTCCAATTAGCTTTTATTTTTTTTATAGCTATAGCTATTATTTGAACAGCTCTTTAGAGCAGCATTCTTTTTTTATTTTTTGCTTTTTGGGGGCAGAGGAACAAACTGTTCACACAATATCAACATATATCATCTTGTTAAGGTGATTCACCAAACTGATAGCAACTAGTTGCTTATTCACACATCCAGCAGACCCAGAGCAACAGTGTTTCTGACAATCTGACTCCTATTAGCTCTGTTTTTGGTTTTCATCAACCCCTGAGAAAAAATGTGTATTTTAGCTGCTAAATTCTCCACTATATTCACCAGCCAGTTGCTAGTGAAGTAGTGTAAAAATAAGTTTTCTGCTGTGGCCAGAAACAATGCTGATAAGAGCGGTGAAAGTGAACCGAAAACAAAGTCGTGGGGCGTAGAACCAAAACAAAGAGCTGAAAGAAGCTATGAAGCTCACAGCGATTCATAGAGCAATGATAACTCAGTGGGTTTATCCAGCCCCTTCTCATTCCCAGGGCGTCAAATACCGAGGCTTTGTCACAGCCTTTGGCGTTCGATACCTTGAGCGTCTGTATGAAACGCACCAGGCTTTCAACCGCAAAACCATCCGTGGCAAAATTAGACTCTCAGGGCTCCAGAAGTAAGAGCGACAAAGCCCACATTGGGAGGAGGTGGTGGTGGTGGATGGGTCAAACAAACCCAGGGCTTTCACTCAGGTGACCGCTGTTTGTGTCCCGCTAAAAATAATTTTAATTTTTTATTTTCACTATAACAAAATCTTTTCAAATGGTCTATTTAGTGTCAGTTTCCTTGATGTGAAAAAGTTTGGCTATTGATTAGTGCAGATTTAAGGTGGACTCACCACTATCACCCTTTCCACGCTGTTAGAAAAACTGTAAAAAATTACTAAAATTAAAAATGAAGAAAACCGAAAAATGACATGACATTACTGCTGTCATGTGAAGAACTGAACAAAAACGAATACATTTAATACAATCAAATTTCAAAACTAGCTACTTTTACTTAATACCTGTAATTATCAAGATTAGCATGACACATCAATAAACCAAGATATAAGCCTAACTTTACATAAAACGTACGCGATCTAATCCATCTAATGTATGTTATTGACCTACAATAAGTTATGTTGAGGTATATGTCAAATGTACATACAAGTCTATGCTTTAAATACTTTTTTTATAAAACCTAAAAAAGTCAGCAAGTGTCTTTAACCGTATGTACAATTCAGTTTATTACCTTACCACGCATACATTGTGTCTATGATTTGTTAAAGCACACATCACATAACTATTCCAATACACTTTTAGCCATACAGATATAAGGTCAGATACTTATCCCTTTTTACTTACTATAGAAATCGACTATTATTACAAACTGTGCATGTAATAAACATTTGATAAACAGTATTTATGTATTAAAGAGAACATACTAAATAGCCACAGGAAGTTCTATAACTTTCTCCTTTACATGTTTTAGTCTCGTCAACTTCCCCAAAATGCACAGCAGGTGGCAGCAACGCACTGTTTTCCCTCTCTGCTGTAACACATAGCAGAAGCAAACACAATGCTCGTACATTAAATCTCAGTAGGTGTAAAAAAAAAAAAAAAAACTCATTATATACAAGATATAAACAAAAGCTATTGAAATATAGTTCAAAGAAGATATTACCTCTCATGCATGAATACCGTTTCTTGCTATATGGGAGGTGTTCAATAGTGACACATCACTTAAGAATAAGTACCATTTAGTTTGCATTAGTAGCTACAGTATTTACATGACAAGGGTTGATTAATTCGGCAGGACGCCATTCAGCCTCTGTGTCCCTCAGTCCATTCGGAGTCTGTTAGTCATTGTGCAGTTCATCAGTGTGTCCAAAAATTCAGTTGAATCCCAAAGACAGGGGCAAGCAGCAGAGGAAATTGATGTCAGACGGTTTCAGACACTGGTGAAACCCAGACGTTTCCCAGACCAGGTCTGAGTCCAGAGACAATCAAGTCTTATCGTGTCTAATATTAAAACGAGCAAGATCACTTTATAAAAGTGAAAGAAAAGACTGAAGAAAGTTTATGAGGGATCAACACGGATCGAAGATCTACCTTTTGAGTTTTGTGCTTAACTTCGACATCCAGCCGGTCAATACATTACTGTACATACACAGGTTCGTATTAAGTGCACTTCTTTAAACTGCTTTTGGATTAAGGGAGGAAAAGAAATGAAGGTGGCCCGGGTGGAGAGAAACACATCTATGGTAATTGTTGAGTCAACGTCGGATAATGCCAGATCCAAAATTCACAAAAGAGTTCTCAGACTGAGACTCCCAAGAAGGAGAGCCCTGTAACTGGTATCAGTTTATCCTCAGCTGTCCTGATTGATCACGGTTGTCCTCTTCCATGTGGAAATGCCCTCTACAGTGCTCTTCAACGATCGCACGTCTGGCGGCTCCGGCCCTACCGACAGGCACAGGTATCCACAGACATGCCGGGGTAAACCTTTAGCACCATATTCCTGTTTGTATCCAGGAAAAGAACGCTGAGGGGACTCATCTTTTCTGGAACACAGCACGGCTCGGGGACACCAGGGACGATTCCCACCGCTCTGACGATGCTCTGGATGGTGGCGTGATTGGAAGGATGCACCACCTAAGGAAAAGAGAGGAAATAAAAGGGAATTATAGTTAATAGAACTTACGGTTCCAACTGTAAAAAATAAAGGCAAACATCCATAAATATGCCAACTGATGCCCCTGTGTGTTTCTATTATCAGTATTCCAAGGGAAAAAGGAACCCAGTAACAAAAGTTAAAGGTTTCTGAGGCTCACTTTAGGGATGGGGAATCCACAGGCCCCGGCGCAGTAGTAGGCATCAAATGACTTTGGCGCCAAAACCCACTCGCTCCAGCCGATGTCGGCGAAGTCCACCCTGAGGTAGCGTCTGGAGCAAACCCTGGGCTCGCTCCACTGTCTCCTCCTGGCCTTTTTCATCGTCCTCTCATCGAAGCTCAGCACCTGGGGCTTGCCCAGGCCCTCGCTGCTCTCCTGGCCCTGCTTCCTTCCTGGTTTCACTGCCGTGGCTTTGGCTTTCGCTGGGAAATACGTGTTCTGCCACAGTTCATGATTCTTCAGAGTGTTGTACTGGACCTCTGGAATGTCGTTGGTTTGGATCTGGAGATGAAGCTCCCTCCGGATCCTCGAGGCCGAGGCTGAGGCTGAAGCTGAGCGGGACGCGTCCTCCGCTACAGGGAAAGGCCCGTACCGCTGGAGCGACATGGCCACACTGTTCGGCTCATCTATAGCTCGATCATCAGCATATAGCAAGATAAACGGCAGGTTGGCTGGAGAGAGACGCTCTTGGCCATGAGGGCTTCTCTGCTGCCCTCGAGTTGCCCCGTACCCCATATCAAACTCCACCGTAACCAAAAGCTCTTTGGCATCCCTGATGTTCTTCACCACTGCCGTTACATCCCTTGATTGCCAAGAGCCTTTCTTGTAAGGAGCCAGAGTTAGGTTTCCCAGCGGTGTTGCAAAAGCCGACTTTGAGGACGCTCCGTAGAAGAGCAGCTGAGGCGAGGGAGGGTAGGGATGCTGGAGTTCGCTGGACGGATGGCGGGGCCTTCGGAAACGCCAAGGTTGCTGGTGGTGGCGCGGCCGCTTGTAGAGGAAATGAAAAGAGGCGTGGAGGACGAGCTCTGATTCTTGCATGGAGGACAGGTTGAACTGGAAGACATCTTTGCCGTGCAAGACTCCTGGAGAATTTGTAAAGAAATTAGAAGAAAAAACAAGTTCTTCAAGTTAAATGTCTGCGAAAACAGAGAACAACCTTGTTTTCATCCTGTCTTCCGTCCTTTTACAAATTTTTCTATTGGCTTTAAAAAAAAGAATTCATATCAGCGCTGTGCTCGCTGGTTCACCCATAATACGCTAAAGCCCTGAAGGAGGATATCTCTCTCTGAAATGAACAATAAAGACGACTAAAGCGATCAAGTTGCTGCCTTGAACCTTTTGCCCTCCTGTATCATCTCATTCCGGCACGTTTGACTGACATGAATAACAACATCCAATACGTCTTCTGCAAAATGTTGCTCAACACATCTGACCGACATGAGCAGCAGCATGGAAAATATTAAGCGTGGCATGCTTAAGTGCCTGCCTCACGCATGACCAAAAGCCTGATCCTATAGATGGCTATACTCTTGAAGTTCAAACCTCGTCTCCCACACTTCCACCACAGCCTGAAAGACAAACACTGGGTCGGTCCAGTAGGTCTGTCTGTCGCGGGCATATGGAAATGCTTATAGCAGAGAGAGCTCCTCTGAGGCTTTTCGCTGTGCAGCCGGTGTCTGGGTGTGATAATAGTCTCTTGTCTAACACCTAGGCTGTTGCAGCTACCGGAGTAGACTTAAAGTACCCCAGATCACTAAATCACTAAATCACAGCACCGGTGGGGCATAGCGGTGAAGATGTTTAGCCCAAAAAGGGGAGCGAGAGCTGAATGCGTAATGGAACAAAACACCTGCGTTAAGGATGTTGCACTGGATGAAATAATTAACATCAGATGCTGTTTCAAGTTTTGATTTTTGTGCAACAAGTTGAATCTAAACTTTCTGCTTTTTCTGACAGATTGCCAGACAGTAAAAAGGTCAATTTGAAATGAATAGGCAACACAATAACTGCAATAAAAATGGGGAAACAAAAATGACATTCAGCACCCTTTAAATTACATAAATCTGAGTTTCATTTAAGGATAAGTAGCATCAAACTGTCATAAGTTATATAAAAAAATGATTTTGTAAATAAAAAATAAGCTCATACGGATTTACCTTTTTACAATTTTAGGAAATAAACAGTTTTCTGTTTTCTAGAATCTGTGATACGTTGTAATGACCAGCTGGGTATCAGGACAATTACTTAAGTGACACAAAAGCATGATTCAATGAAGCAACATTTTGAAAAACTAAAAAAAAAATACCCGAGCGATTTTTAAGTAAGTAGAGAGTAACGATGTAAATGTATCTATTTTGACACATTATGGAAAACAGACTTCCCTACCAACAAGCCAAGTTTTAGCAGTGACTATTATTTTATTCTGACCGATGATTCTCTCCAGAAAAATGAACACGGAACGAATAGACTGTGGCCACTCACTCGGGACAGCTTTAAAACCTCTCACGGTGTTTCCGTCCCTCTGGCTCTGCGGCTCTTTACTGTACTTCTCGAACACTTTGAACATGCTGATGGAGACCATGTCCCGGTTTGCGCTTTCGTGCGCAAAGACGCGCTGCTCCACAGCCGGTGAGACATCAGCACCTTGACGCACCGCTTCACCGAGATCCTCAGATAGCATTTTACCCCAGCCCGACTCCAGAATCAGTAACACATGCAGAGTGCGAAGAAGCCGGCTCGCCATGGTTGATGTTGTAGGAAATGAGTCCATTCAAAAGAAAAGTGGAGAAACTTAATTCAGTAAAAAAAAAAAAAAAAAAAGAAAGAGGAGAAAAAAAAAGAACGAAAGAAAACAAAAAGAACGAAAGAAGTGCTGCTTTTCTGTGTCTCGCTGCTTGATGCCCACCCAGCCGGTATCCAGGTAATCCGTGTCAGACCCACACTCCACGGTTCACGGTCTACAGCTGTTTCTACAATGGGAGGAAACCAAGGGAGGACGCATGCATGGAGCTCTGCTGCTGGATGACAGATGGTGACGCCTCGGAGCTCACAGCCAACCATAGACATGCAGCGTTTTAGGTGAACTGCTCACGAGTTTTGATCAGCAGCAAAGTTAAGAACAGAGCGGCTTCCCACGTGAATATAAAAAATACGTAAATATGCAACATATATCCACTCAGGTAGGGTGGCTATTTAGGGCCAGACACGGAAGATCCTATAAGAGCTGCACAGTTTAACAGAAACATAACGTGACATTTTGCCATTTTATTTTTTTTATATAACCTTTATTTCTACAGGTAATCTCATTAAGACACAGGGTCTTGGGACAATACACACCATCAGTTACAGACAAACAGATTACAATAGTATTAACAAGATTTACCAAATAGTTCATAGTCTAAAGTATTATTTTAAAAAAAGGTAAGTAGACTTAAAAGTGCCAAGTAGACTTAAATACTTAAAGTACTAAAAACAAGAACAAGATTCCAAAGATGTTTTATTTATTTTTTTACAAAAAACTAAAACAAAAAAAAACGAATGGAGTTTAATTTGCTCATAGCATTAAAAATACTTTAAACATGTAAAACCAGCAACATCTGTATCCAGAAACGGTGTCCCTGAAATGAGAAATACATTCATCCTGTGTCCTTCATCCTTGTTATAAGTCAAATATGTGTTAAAAACAAACAAAAAATAAAATCAGCATCTGAATATTTTTTGATACTTTCCCCTTCCTTTCATTTCATTCATTTTCATTTGTGTTTATATATATATATATATATATATATATATATATATATATATATATATATATATATATATATATATATATATAAAAAACTATAAAATAACATGACTGACATAACACATAACATCTAAAAATACAAAAGTGCATAGCAACACACCAAAGGAGAAAATATTATATAATAATATCTATACAGTGTTACAAATAATATTAAACATACTATTACAATTAATATTTTAAAAAACTGTCCGAAAAGGAGCAGGATGAAGCCGAAAGCTTGTCCTTTTAAACAGTTTCAAATGTACGATGACTCAGTGGTAAGTTCATCCAATCAAATGGGAGTTGAATTGACATCGGTGATTATCCGCCTCCTGTTCACTTCCATTCTATGCAAGGGAAACGGCGAATGAAACGTTTGCTTCCGGTGGCAAATTAGCATCTTTACATTGCGTGGTGTTCATCTTTGGTGAACATTTTCAATAATTTCAATAAATTTCAATAAATTGACCGCCGAAATCACAGCCTCAACCAATAGCAAAGCAGTGTGTGCGGTTGACCCCGCGGCCCCGCCACAGTGTGTGCGGTTGACCCCGCGGCCCCGCCACAGTGTGTGCGGTTGACCCCGCGCGGCTCTAGGTTTCCGAGTGAGTCAAGACAGAGGAAGACAAGAAGAACGGGACGGTTGGGTTTAGGAAAAGAAGAACGGGACGGTTGGGTTTAGGAAAAGAAGAACGGGACAGTTGGGTTTAGGAAAAGAAGAACGGGACGGTTGGGTTTAGGAAAAGAAGAACGGGACAGTTGGGTTTAGGAAAAGAAGAACGGGACAGTTGTGTTTAGGAAAATAAGAACGGGACAGTTGGGTTTAGGAAAAGAAGAACGGGACGGTTGGGTTTAGGAAAAGTCTGTTCCTATGGCTTTGCTCACTTTTCTCCAAGCCCTCTCCTTTTTTGTTCTGTCTCAGTACTGATATTGAGTCGTAGAGCTCCGGGTGCCCACAGTCGGCAACAATAAGTTTCTCCTCCATTTCTGATACTCAGTGACGTCAGCTATTTGCATCTATTTGCGTCGCCCTGCACAAAGTTGTGTCTTTGCATTGCCTTTGTATGTAATTGCGTCGCTCCAAAAATTCGCTTCACACTTGGTCTGAACAACTTAAGCCCGCCTACTTTTTGGCAGCCCAATCAAACGTGAAGGATTTGATTTAAATCCTTCTTGTAACTGTACACCGCTCAAATATTCCGTTTCACTGGTAAATCTGTCACAGTAGAGAAGCAAAAGACGCTCTTACTTCCGTTCCACTGGCACTTTAATGCCTGGTCATCCCAGAAAGTGGAACAGTCAAATTCACACATGCGAATCGTTCCTCTTTTGTTGAGAGGTTTCTATCTGGCAGAGGAGGGGCACTATACTAGCTTCCTAGCTTTTTTTTGGACTCTGTTCATCTCTCCGTTTCTTCAAAGTCAACAGCTGTCAAAATGGCTTGATCAATGGCACAAATTTGCATGTCAAAGTTCACCAAAGTTCATGTTCACTGTATGTAATGCAAAGCTGTCCCTGAGTCATGTCAGCTTTTGTATGGTTTAAAAAAAAGCTTAAAACCATAGTACATGTTGCAGTGTGTCTGTGTGTGCGGGGGGGACTTCACTGAAGATGCTTATCTCAGCCTCAAGATAGCTGATAACTCGCCAAGATGAGTGACAGGCAGCCAGCAGCAGAAAAAGCACTGCCGGGCGTCTTTTTAGGCTCTCCCCTGCTTTCTGTTTCTGACGCAGTACAATAGTTTCCCTGTGAGAGAGATGGGAGCAGGCTAGAGCCACCACGGGTCAGACAGCTATTAAAATACCTCCTACTGGTCCTGAAGGGGGGATCACAAGGGGCTCTTTGACACCACCGTGTCTTACATCGGATATAAAGGACTCTGCTGGGACTGTGGTCCCCTTCAGTAAAACACTGGTGTGTTTAAAGTTTGTGCTGTTTCAACGAAAGAGCCAGATAGCATCTGTCTCCACCCAGGGAGCTATCAAACTCTGTTATCACTCAGCGTGGGCTTGTCTAATTGGTTCTAATGGGCTTGGAAAAAACTGATGTTGCTCTCGTGAGTCTTCTTTTGATGGCGTTTTTAGATCGTCCTCACCAGTAAAACAACGCATTCTCATGAACGGGTCCGAATGACATCGTACGAAAATGTATGCACACCAAGACGTATGATAAATGTTCTGTATGTTACCACCCACCCATCCACCCTGACCTCCTCCCTATGCAGCCAGCCGCGTTCTTATACAGCGGCCGTCAAAGTAGTATATACAGCAAAAAAACAACAACAAAAAAAAACGTGGAATGCTTACGAATTAAAGCGCTTAACTTTTCGTAGCTTTTTGAACGAATGGTTCATGAGAACAGGCTGAGTAAAAACAAAAGCATTAATCATTTGATCAAACACTTGAAATGACCAATGCTTGCGTTTGCCAGACAAGCAGCGTCTTGTGGTCATGCGAATAATGACTGTTCTCTCTCAGAAACAACGACAGTAACCAAGGCTTGATTACCAACCGGCCCCCTTGGGATCTGGGGCCCTGAAAGTATAGCTTGACGTTGTTATGGTGCCACAAAACCTCTTAAGAAGGAGGTCAAGGAAGATGCTTGGGGGGACAAAGGGCACGACTTTGATGTTGGAGACCACAGTTCACATCCAATCAGCTACCAACAGCTACATTTTGGTTTCTTTTAACCACGACCACACTATTTTCCTAACCATAGCCTTGTAGGTTTAGTTGAAACAAACTTCACAGATGTGCTTATAAGTGGGGGGGGAATTACCTCTCTCAGCTGCATCTTCGTTTCTGCTTGGATTCTTTGAGAGCTCCCTCGAAAAGCAAAGTTTTTCCACCAAATCTAACTGTAAAACCGTTTGCTATAAGTGGTCCATTCCTGGACGTAAGCGTCACCTACTCGGGTCTTCCAAAATTTCATCACGTGAAAATAATCTAAATATAGAGGAAGTTACACTCAGTACCTGCTGAGTCGAGATGAAATTTTGAGAGTCTCTTGCTTCCATATTGTGACATAATTCCGAGTGAAACAGGATCGGCAGGCGGGACATGGAATGAATTGAATAGTGCTAGGTAGCTTAGCTCTTTACCACTTAAAGTTGCAGATTGATAGACGGGTGGATGTCATGGCATTATTGGTTAAAATTGGTTGGTGCGAGCCTATGTACTGTAAGCCCGCATCCTATTTTGTTTTACAGGAAGAACCCTTGATTGGATTGGATTTTTGATATATGAAGAAATTTGATTTTTTTTTGTATTTCTTTTGGCATATATTGTTAACCAGGTGCACCATGTGACTGGGGATGTGATTTACAGGGTTAAGGGTCGACTTTAAAGGTCAGATGGAGAAACAAGTTTAATCCTCACCCCTGTCCCAGACTCACCCTCCATCTGCAGCCATTAAGGTCATGTTGTTTTGGATTCCAACTTTGTGCATAAGATTTGTCACTGTACACCTCTTATTATTGATCGCTGAACCCTTGCTCTTAGATTTTAGCGACAAAACCTGACTTTTAACGTTAACGTTTCGAAGACTATGAATCTCCATTGTGCCACCCTGCCCCTGTGGAAATATGTCAAGGCTCCAGGTCCATATCGACTCCTCTGGTTTAGCAGCTGTAGCCACTGAGCCGAAACTGCTTCACCGCAGTGATTAGCCGCCACTTCAAAGGTAATTTAAACCCTTATGAGCACTTGTCACACCCGCAGCAAACTTCATAAGACCTCTCACTTAACGGCTTTCCTGCAACGAGAGAAGTAGAGAAAACGTCAGACGGACACGGTTCATAATTTGCTGAATTGAAAACTGTTGTATCCAATGAGCATAAATTCTCAATGATCATAAAGTCACCTCATTACTGTGGGTTTGCAGCCAGAGATCAAAAGAACCGTGTCCGGGCTCTGTGTCCCACACACGTCAGACTGGTTACCAATATAGCTGCTACACAAAGTATAGTGTAGAGGGAGGGAGAGAGAGAGGGAGTGAACGTAGAAAAATAATCATTATTAGGTGTTAAAATATTAAAACGAGTTTGAGGCTTTATGTTCCATGAGGAGTTTTTAATTTATTCTATAAATGAAACTGTGGAATAAAAGCTCCTTTTTTTAAAACCTTTTTTCTTCTTTGTAGCTGCACTGGAAATATATAGCAGCTCATAATGCTCTCTCTGTTTGGACAGTTCAACAAATTTGGGAAATATGTTTTTTTTAAAAAAAAAATTTATTTCAGAGTTAGATGAGAACATCAATACCACTCTCATGTCTGTCGATTAAATAGGAAGCTAAACCTGCCTACCACCACCTACACATTTGTGTTTTTGCTGAGAGATGGAAGAGAAGATTGACACCACTCACCATGTCTGTACATTAAATATGAAGCTACAGCTAGCAGCTGGTTAGCTTAGCTTAGCATAAAGACTGGAAACAGCTAGCCATAGCTCTGTCTGAAAAAAATCCACCCAACAGCACCTCTGAAGCTCACTTTATATCTCGTTAGTTTAATCCATACAAAAACAAGTGTAAAAATGAAGTGTTGTGGTTTACGGGGAGTTACATGCCACACTATTTCTTAGCTAGGAGCTAACTTGGCTTCCTGTCTTGTTGCCGCGACGTTAAGATTAGAGAGACTAAACAAGATATAACGTGGTAATTAGTGAGCTTTAGCAGCGGTAAGTGGATTTTTCATACAGTTAGGCCAGCTGTTACCCTCTGTTTCCAGTTTTCAGAATCAGAAAAGGTTTTATTGCAAAGTACGTTTTTTACGCATACAAGGAATTTGTCTTGGTGTTGTTGTTGGTGCATGCCACACATTCTCTAAATATAAGAAGGATCAGAAGAATATAAACAATATAAGTATAAATATATATACACACAATATGTATTAACTGAAAAATCCGAATAAAATACGATAGGATACAGCAGAGTAAGTACAGTGGCATGTAGAGCCAGAGGTGGAGTGTGGGGAGAGTCAGGGTGGGTTCCGGGCCTTGTTGATGAGGCTAGTGGCGCAGGGGAAAAAAAACTGTTCTGATGGCGTGAGGTTTTGGTCCTGATGGACCTCAGCCTCCTGCCAGAGGGGAGTGGCTCAAAGAGTTTGTGGCCGGGGGCGGGAGGGGTCAGCCACAATCTTTCCAGCACGCTTCAGAGTCCTGGTGGCGTACAGGTCCTGGAGCGGATTGCAGCCAATCGCCTTCTCTGCAGACCGAATGACACGCTGCAGTCTGCCCTTGTCCTTGGCAGTGGCAGCAGCGTACCAGATGGTGATGGAGGACGTGAGGATGGACTCGATGACGGCTGTGTAGAAGTTAAGAAGTTAAGTTAACCAGCTGCTGGCTGTAGCTTCATATTTTGCGCACAGATAAGAGAGTGGTATCAATCTTCTCAGTTACATTTCAGCATTAACGCGAATAAGCACATTTCTTAAAGCAATTAACTATTCTGGTAACTTATCATCCATGCATGCCTCCCCACAGACCTTTGTACATTTGTTAAAGAGCTTTCTGGACCACACAAACGAGCAAGAAGTGTTGATCGGGCAGTTTTTAAAGGCCCTGCTTTATTTTTGGGTTCAAGCTGAAAAGGTTAAGCACCAGTGCTGCTGTACAGTAATAGAAGTAGCAGACCAAGAAGCAGGCCAAAATTCACGTCTTATATTACACACTGAGACTCATTTAAAATTTTTCATCTTGTATGACATCATGGATGAGTCACCTCTCCTCCTCCACCCCCACCTCCTCCCTCTCTTTCACAGGGTAAAATATGCTCTCATTCACAGAATATTTGCCTGGGGTGCTCATCAGGACAGGGAGGAGGACAGACGAGCCCACCGTGTTTCTTTTGGCCCAAGACCCCATCCTTCATCCTCCCCCTTTTCCTCCTCCTCTTCCTCCCTTTGACTTGTTTTCATACTGCTGGCTGGAGCTGAATGACCATTCATGCTCGCTGCTGTTGGATATGGATGTGTGTGTGTGTGTGTGTGTGTGAGAGAGAGAAAGTCTGAGGGGCATGACATCCCCTCATCTGATGTGTGCCAAGCCCCCCCCCCTCACACACACACACACACCATGCCCCTCTCCAGTCTGGATTCTGTGCCATACCGCCCTCATAGAGAGCCACGGTCATGCCACTTGAGCTCACATCAACATCACTCAAGCAAGAGTGACAGGCACACACACGCACACACACACACACACACACACGCACACACACACACACACACACACACACACGCACACACACACACACACACACACACACACACACACACACACACACACACACACACACACACACACACACAGCCCTCTCGCTCTCTCTGGGAGACGTCCGGTTGTCTCATGCATTAGTGTTGCAAGTAGCCACTGCAGTGCCAGCTAAAAGTGGGAATGTCTGCTGGAGTCAGAGGGGGAAACTTGTGCATGACAAATTTATGACTGCAAATCAGTGCAATTTGCCAGACTTTATGGTGAAAAAACAACTGACATCTGAGGAGAATTAGATCACATTTATTCATGACAGGGAAGTCATGGCCGTCATGTGTGTGACATAGAGACCGAGAGCTCCGAGAGGCAGACATTGGAGTATTAGAAGTATTTCCCATTTTACAGAATCTTCCAGGTATCTTCACACCCACAAGAGTTCGAATGAAACTGAAAGATCATTTGCAGAATGAGCTGCGTGCAAACAACCTAAATATCTAAGAAGAAAAAAAGAGACTTGGCCACCTGGAGATAAAATCGAAACTGCAAAACTGTGACTCGTAGCTTAGCAACAGTCAGCTATGTTGATCTGAACTAATTGTCTTGGCTTTGTTAGCTTAGCCTGCTAACAAATAGCAGGCCTGGCAACAACAACAACATGTAAAATGAACTTGGTAGCTTCTTCAATAAGTATACCAGTTTTCACAAAAAAAAACGTCTTCTTAACAATTTGGTCTAGGTTTGTTCATACTGATGTTTGCAGCTGGTTTGGCTAGCTCACATTA
Organism: Gymnocephalus cernua; assembly: GCA_023631565.1. NCBI lineage: Eukaryota > Metazoa > Chordata > Actinopteri > Perciformes > Percidae > Gymnocephalus > Gymnocephalus cernua. The sequence continues at coordinate 18,967,618 of CM042443.1, forward strand.
TTGGAGCTATGTTTTGCAATCAAGGATAAAGATATTGGTCGTTATTTAAACTCAAAAATTGATTGGACATAGACTAGGGGTGGGAATTTCTTGGGAAACTCACATTTCGATTCAGAATCGGTTCTCGATTACGTGTGTGTAATGATAAAGTGACCCGAATCACTGGTTAAATGTTGTATAGTAACAAACCCACCGTGCATTCACAACTACTGTACAGGTGCAGGGCCTTTGAAACATGGACTGAGTCTATTAGTGCTGGAGTTCTCTGCTCTGCTACCATTAGTCTTGGGCAATTCTTAAGTGAATCAATCCCACCCCCCCTAACATAGATTATAAGTGATCAGTGTTGAGATGGATGGGAAGTAGTCCTTGTAGAAACAAAATCAACTGTTCACACAACTTCTGCTGCCAGAGAAGACCTCCAATATCGCCAATGGAGAGGGTTTAAATTCCCAGAAAGCTCTTTACGGATTCTCTGAAGTGTGGTTGCTTCTTGCTCGGCCTCTCTTCTGTCTGCGCCCGCCCCCCCCCCACCCCCTCCTCCCGGGACATGTCAGCCTGACCCTGTGCCACAGGGCTGTCAGAGCCACACTGGAGGACCTGCTCATTTATCATCCTGCTGCGGACAGTGGAGCTGATGACTAACCGAGGTAATGAGCTGCTCTCGGGCTGCGCGAGGGCTTCCCTCCGGAGATCCAACTAGCATGTGCAGAATCCAAAACCACAAGAACCCCAACAAAAACCCCACACAGCACCACCCCCATGTGGCTCCACGCAGACAAGGCCAGCAATCAGCGTGATGGATTTCAGCCCTGACACGCTTTTCCTCAAGCAGGCCCAATTAGGAAAATACTTTTTGTGGGTTTTTTTCTTTCTTTAACAAAGCTAAGTTCTCATTGTGTCTTACCGTCTGATCCAGCGGTTGATGTGCTGTACTGTTGGCCAGAAGATGGATTGACTTTAAAGAGGAAAATTTAGTTTCATTATGGTTAGGAATAAGGAGTTGGGGAAATCCCCTTTTTCACAAAAAGGAAAGTGAGAAACCAGATCTTAAGCTTGGTGCTGAACTGAAAAACCAAAGACAGACGGGCGCAAGAAGGCTTGAAAACGTGCAGACAGAACAACGCGCACTTTTGAAAAACGAGTTTGCTGTGCCATCCAACAGCAGATTCCCACTGAGGAGTTTGTGGGGCTCCTTCTCAGCACGTACTCTCACTAATCATAAGAAAACATAGTGATAGGGAGCCTTTAAAGCTCAGGCCCAAACCTTTCAAACTCTCTAAACCAAATGTCCGTCTGACTGTGTGACGGATGAGTCCGAATGTCTCCCATGAGAAGAGCTTTCATTAGGAAACGGTGATCACTCTCCCGACTCCTCCAGTGTTTTCAAGACTGCAATTTTCTCTAAGCGAGTTGTTTTGGCAATTCCTCCTCAGAGGCCCTCCTCCGTCTGAGAACAATCATCCACGACGTGTTTGTCAGTTATTTGAAAAATTGACAACGATCTCAAATTGCACCTATTATTCATCACATCTCAGGCTTCTGGAACAGCTGCATTTTTCAAAGCCAGCCACGATTGCATATCTTTCTTTTCCAGTAGGAACGGTTCGCAGCACCAGACGCTGCAGCCGCTTTCACACTCCAGCAGCAGACCTGTCAGCTCGCTGCTTGTTAACTGCCTCCAGACCATGCTGTTGTTTAGTCAGAATGGTGGACCAGGCAAGCTTAACGTTGCCACTTTGAAATAAAGCACAAAAGCTACATAGTTAATTTGTACTACAATACCAAATGTTGTCTGGTGGTTTTCTTTTTGCTGTGTATGCAGTTGGTGTTGTTTTACAGAAAACAATAATTGGAATAATTCATATGTAAGTCTTCACTTGCACAAATAGTTGCGGAGAGTTTAAGAGAATGCACCGTTTCACTTCCAAATGGGATATCATCTTGTGAATGATTTTTGATTCGACAGGTTTTTTAATTGGCACGATTTGTTGAAGTGCAGGTTGAATTCATTCCCAAGCCACCTGAGTTTTGTAGCTGTGAACAGGGACAAAAAAACATCATGGATCACTTTTAAATCTTGTTGACGCCTCATGCCAGCAAAGAGTAAGTGTGTAGTTGCCCCGAACCTTATGATACCCAAACATCATGAAAAAAGAAATGTTAAGGGATTAAAGGAATACCGTAATTCCTCAAATAAAAACCGGTAGTCAATTAAAAGCCGGGCCTCTGATAGTGGCCGGGGGCGTGGTCAACACGGACAAATAAAGGCCGGTCTCAAATTAAGGCCAGGGAAAAAATAGTGTGGATAATCTCACCATACCTAGAGATTGGCATGGGGTACTTTCCATAAGATCATCTCTCAATGCAAATCAAACCAGCTATTAGGCTAACTGACATAAAACCATGCCAATCTCTAGGTATGGTGAAGGGTATGTGATGATGTGGGGCTATTTTAATTCCAAAGGCCAAGGGAACTTTATCAGGATGCATAGTATCCTGGATCCATGAAATAACTGGCCTTTACAAATAAAAATCTGCCTGCCTCTATGGGAATTTAACATCGGGGTGTACTCACTTTTGTTGCCAGCGGTTTAGACATTAATGGCTGTGTGTTGAGTTATTTTTGAGGGGACAGCACATTTACACTGTTATACAAGCTGTATACTTAATACTTTACATTGTAGCAAAGTGTCATTTCTTCAGTGTTGTCCCATTAAAAGATATAATGAAATATTTACTAAAATGTGAGGGGTGTACTCACTTTTGTGAGATACTATATTTGTTGTACTGCACATTGCTGCAGCTCCTCTTTTCACCCTGTGTGTTGAGCTCTCTGTTTTAGCTACAGAGTGAGACATGTCACTTCTGTTCCATCTTTGTTGGGAGTCGCACATGCTCAGTAAGCACTACTAGCCAGTCAGAAGCAGAGTATGAGGCGAGCCACGCTAGCAGCTAGGCGAGCATTATAACGTGTGTTACAAAGTGACGAGCATTTGTCTCTGAAGTAAAGGCTGGACTACAACAGAGCTGTTTGGAGCAGTTTGTGAACAGTGGTTGCTGTTGGAGATGGTAAGTCCCTTTGGGGGGGACTTTGGGCTTTTTCACTTTGTAAACCTATAACGTGCACACACAAAAGATATATAACACAATAACGGAAAGGGGAAAAGCCAAAAAGCATAATATGAGCACTTTAAATGACCTACCTCCCTAGGCTCGCTATGGTCCCAGAAAAGGTTTTCTATTGTATAGCGTGAGGGAGAGCGGCGCTCTAAAAAAATGAAAGCATATCAGTGCAAACAGACTTTGAGGGAGGCCAAACTAAAGACAACAAAAGAGGTTATAAAACGTCTGAAAAACTTTCTGAAAGTTCCTGCCCAACTTTATCCCACTGTCTTCTATTCATTGGTGGGCTCATGGTAATCCAAACACAACTATTTTCGCTTAACAAAGCATTTCCGTCCTCCTGGGAAGGAATGTGTTGTGCATTGTTAGCAATAGTTTAGACACTTGGACATTTTCAGAACCTTCTTCGGACATTTTATTACCTTTTTTGCTGTTTTTCGTTAGGGCTCAGTCGGAGTATGTTGGCACTAATATGCTTTAATTCTTTCGGGTGCTCCCCTCTCCTTAACACCATTCATAACATACATATATATGATAACATATATCTAGTCACTTAACAGACGGAATAAAAGGAGGCTGCTTATACATAATTATCAGTTTTTTTTAAACCAGCATTGATTGATTTTTTTTTTTAAGGGCAGCACAAAAAACTGCAACATTGACATTACATTGACATTACCACCTGATACTGTCGATGTATAAAAATATGCATAGAAAAGAGCTGCCTATTCACACATCAAATGAATATTAATGTTACTCCGTATGTGCTGGAGTCATGTTTATGGCCAAATGCAAGTCCAGTATTCACTTTCCTTTCCAGGTTTGGTTCGGTCTCCACTAGTCTCGCATAGCCAGAACTATCTCCAGAATGTAAGTATGCTCTGGCAATATCGCTTATCTATTTTGGGATAGGTGAAAAAAATGCTCTGGCTCGTTTGTATTTCTTTGAACCAATCACAGTCCTGGGCGGTGCTAAGCCCCGACAGAGGAGATAGCGAGAGGTGAAGGCAATGTACATTCCTTGAGCCAGACTAGCTCTGCACCAACTCCTGACACACTTCAGCAGCTAAATGGTCCGCTGTGTTCACTAGCTAGTTGCTAGAAGTGTACAGTGGCTGTTTCAAAGCTTATTCGCTTGCTGCAGTTGGAAATGAGGTTAATGAGAGCGCTAAGAGCGAACCCAAACAGTGACGTTTCAGGCTGTCAACACAAAACAATGAGCTGAAAGACAGTGACAGCAGCCATGTTTCCATCTAATTGTCAAGCGAATAAACTCGTGCAAAGCGTAGTTTCATCACGAGTTGACGTTACGCATGGTTGTAGATTGCAAACCGGCTTGCTAAATCAAAGAGTTTAGAAGCTAAGTTCTTTCTCTAAATGGAGAGAGGTAGCATTGTACGAGTTGGCCACCTGTGCAGAATACAGGGTTGTGGCAGAGACATTTGATGTCAGCGAGACAACCGTTCACCGCTGCGTATACGCGGTGTGCAGGGCCATACCATTCAAGCTGTTGAACCAATTTGTCAATTTACCCAACATGGCTGAGGCACAGGCTATAGCGCACCGCAACTCCACTACGCACCTTGTGACACTTGGGACACATATCACGATCTTTCCCCCATCCGATGGATACCGGGACTATAGTCATGTTCGCTACGTCACAACTTATTCAGCAAAGCTGTTTCCATCTCCCATTTTGTGCATTCGTTGCGGATTTTTTATTTTATTTTGCCGTTTCCATCAACATTTTCTAATGCGATACGTCAATATGTGCATAAAAATACGTTGATGGAAACGTGACTATTGACGGACTGACAGTCTGCTTAGTATAGCGACAAAAAACTGCTGAGTCAGGTGACAAAGGTCTGTGGGTTTGTCCCATGTCACATTACACATTGTCATTTGATCTGACGTAAGTATAAAAATGTTGATAAGGGCAGCTTTAAAGTTTCACGTAATCAGTTTAACCAACTTTGTCCAATCGCCGCAACTTCCCCGCAAAATCACTTCCATAAATCACATCAGCCCCCCCCCCAACGTAACAGATGTACGTCGCCAAATTCATTTCCTTGTTGTTAGTATGAAGATGAGACATCTCCAGCATTGATTACAGTTAACTGAAACTACATTTTTAAGGTTCACAATGTATTCAGTGTTTTTGCTGTTGTTGCAGTGTACAGTTTTGAACTGTGTATTAGTGTGGTATCATTTCCTTCTTAAGTTGCAGCAGCGACAGTTAAAGTTGAAACTGCAGTTTGGTTTGGCTCTGTATTGTTAAAGTGCCCTCCCTCTCTCTTTACAGGAAGGCCCCCTGTTGTTTATGCCTGTGATGAGCTGAGGCAGGAGGAATCGGCCATCTAGCGCTGCGCTCTGTCCTCACAACTATACATCACTTCAAGAGCTACCCTACAGGAAAAAGGCCATTTTCCCATCATCCCTCAGTCAGCGAGGCCGTTACTCTCCACATTAATGGACCAAATGGGCCGACGACTGGCACCAAGCGCTCTCCATCTCCCCCTCACTTTATAACTGTCTTTGTATACTTTCTCTTCCGTTCCCAGTCTGATTATTCTCTCTCTCTCTCTCTCTCTCTCTCTCTCTCTCTCTCTCTCTCTCTCTCTCTCTCTCTCTCTCTCTCTCTCTCTCTCTCTCTCACTTCACTTCCCTCTCACGTTTTCTCTCAATCCTGCTGCTGTCTATAAATCACTTGTCATATCACTGTGACGTGCTCCGGCCCCGCTGAGGCAGCCTGTGGTGTGATTTAGCCTCAAGTTGATTTTCGTGCAGAGTGATACTTTGTATGTCAGTGCCTCTGTCAGTCGCACACAATTCAAACACAGCGAGTTTTCCAGCCAGCCCTGAACTTTTTATTCTCTTTTCATGCGAGAGAATGGAATTAAGTCGGTGCATTACAGACTTCAGTTTTTCTGGCCAGGCACATTGTTTTCCTTGGCCGCCACACTTAAAGTCTGTTGAAACGGGCCTTTTTTTTCATGTCTATAAATGGGCTCTTTTCATGAATCCATGAGGGAATGCTTGCTTTTTGAAGGGATTTAAGAGGATACTGCACTATACTCAGTCAGGGGGCCCTAGAGTTGTGCTCCATATTCACACACTCCATCATATTGAGGCTAATATGGTATGGCTGGGCTCCCTGTTTATGAATTGTCATGGTATTTATCAAAACGGTTTGCCAAAATGCTGGAGACAGGAACAACTGGAGTGGTGATGAGAAGGGGTTAGTGAATTGCTTCCTGTCTCTGAGAGCTGATGAGTGAGAGGGAGAAGGAGGCAGCAGATAGCAGAGAAACGAAAGGAAAGCTGTGTGTTTTACAGTGAACATGTATTCTTCCACACTTTAATATCTTGAAATGGCGTCCGCAGATGCGACAAATGCCCCCAAAACAGTCAGAATCAGTGTTAATAGTCACTGCCCAGCGTGTCCTTGAATACACTTGCAGCACACAATACACAACGCAAGATGTTTATGCCTGAAAGCAATTTGTTTGTCATGTTGGGAAAACCAATTATTTCGCTGGGAGTTAGACAAAAAGATCAACTCCACTTTCATGTCTGTATGTCGCTGTCAGGCAGAAACATTGTATCTCCATATCTTGTCATTGTAATTTTGAAACATAAATCAAGGCTATCACCCTTTACGACAAAAATATTGATTAATTTAATGATTAAATAAAGTAGTGTCTCCAAACATACCTCAATTATAACTTGTCTCCTGCTAGTTGTACTACAGCACTTTTAAAATTTTTTGTTAAATTAAAGTTAAATGAATCAATATTTTTGTATTATCTCTTTTCGGTGTTGTAATTTGTAGACGTCCCTAAGCACCGGCAGCAGTAGCAGCAGAGAGCAGAAGCCAGCAGGCAAGTGTTATTTAAATAAACTCCTGGTGTACTTTCAAACTTTCCAATCCATCGTTTTATGAGTACATAACCTATTTGTACTACTGTAGAAGTTTGGTATCATTTCGGGCATTATTAGTGGGGTAATTTACGAGATACACCTTTGGATCCGTTAGCGCCTGCAGTAAGCTAATCAGCTGATAACGCTAACTCGCCCAATGTCCAACCCAGGTGAAAAAAGCCTCTGAGGGGTTGTTTGGCTCGAAGTCGTGGTGCAAAGGACCCTAGGGTGAAGTTATGGTGTGTTCTCTTTGCCTCGCAACTCGTATTTTACTAGGTCAAAGTCGTAAACACGCCCACTGACCTCGTATTTACGAGCTCGGAACTCGTACAACCACCGAGTACCCCGAGTTCAAAATCCAACATGGCTGCCCCCTGTATCGACAGTTGTGAAAGCTGTAGTAACATAGTTATAAGCACTTCTGTGTTATTTGTGTCACACTAAATCAGTCGTACACGCAGCGCTGTCTTCTGTCTGTGTTGTCACACGGTTTGTATGCACAAAAAACAGCGTATACGTGGTTTAAACTGGCATTGCTAACAATGGCTAACCTGGCTAGAGCTAATGAAAAAAATGAAAATCCGACTTGCAAAAAGAACGCATTCAACTTGTGTGTGACGTCATTCCCAGTTGCGCCCTCCGACTTCCGAGGCAAAAAGAACGCACCATTAGTCCGAACCATCATTTTAAGTTTAGGCACCAAAACTACTTGGTTAAAGTTAGAAAAAAAGATCATGGTTTGGGTTTAAAAAGTAAAAAGTACTTCCATACGTACTTCACGTGTGACATTGAATGTGATGTACGAAAAACATACGGAAGTTAACTAACAAGTTGACTTATGAACATCACTTTATATAATGTCAACTTTTGGTTTCACTGGGGACATGGACACCGGTCTCCCTAGTGAAAGCCTGAATATCGCAAATCTCAAAACAGTTGCACATTAGTTGAGCCTTTGTTCCACTGAGTCCCAGCTCAGTCCTGCACTGTTGGCTGCGGCGTCTCTCCTGTGAAAAACTTATTGCTACAAATAGTCTGATCCTGCTGGGAGCGCTCCGCCTGGAAATGTCCGTTTCTCCTGGAACCTAAGCTCTCAATACAAACATGCTATATTAAGGTTGTTTAATGACAAGTTGACCAGCCTTTTGAGTGTGGGTGGGTGTTTTGTTTTTTTTAGGTTTTGGGGGTTTCTTGCTTTCCAAGAGCAAAAACTCTGAAGTGCTATTATGTTACCCAGCCTTTCTGTCTTCACCTTGACCCACAGGCGTTTAAACTGTTTTTAATCAGTGCAGTGTTAACCATAGCAATTGCACAGCAATGGTGCTTTCTTGAGCTTTTCATTCACTGCTGAAGCTAACGCTGACAATTGGTCAAACTGATTACATGAAACTTCAAAGCTGCACTAATCCATATATGTATATTAACAATGGAAAGGAGTCGCTTGTAGTGATGAAGCCACAGATAATTATCACCCGACTCTGCAGTTCCCCTCAGCTCTACGTACTGAGATTTTTGGCGTCTTTAAGCTCACTGTTTTGATTGTCCATCTTGTAACTTGAATGCTTTAGTTCACTATTATCAGTCTCACTATTACCCTCGCCAAGGAGGTTATGTTTATTTGTCCTTCTGTCAGCAGGGTTACAGAAAAGCTAAAGACCCGATTTTCATGATATTTGGTGGAAGGGTGTACCATGGGCCAAGGAAGAACCCATTACATTTTGGAGCGGAACCGAATCACTGGGTGGATAAACAGATTATTTTCCACTTTCGTTAACATCGCCAGATAAGACGCTTGTGCTGCACAGGTAAAGTAAAAAGAAATCGCTATTTCTACACCACTAACAAGGCTCAAAATAGCACCACACTTCCACGGTAGCATAACATGTAAACATGTAAACTGAAGCATTGAGAACTTTGTAAGTGTACAGACATTTAAAAAGATAGTTTATAAAGACAGTACCGTTCGCATGTACAGGCAGGCGCCATCTTGGGAAAACAGTCACGATCAGTCGAACGCCGAACGCCGTGTAACCAGTAACATAGCTCAAGCACGGCGTTCATCGTTCGGTGCTATTTTGAGCCTTGTTAGTGGTGTAGAAATAGAAATTTCTTTTTACTTTACCTGTGCCCCGACGACTAGCTATATAAGCTAAATAGCGGTTTGCGCTAAAACTGGTCACATTCGATTAGCATGAAAACATATCCCAGAGAACGGTCGACTCAGTAATCGTGTTATTAACCCCATAGGTTCATTTTGTGCCGGATTTCTCCTTTAACATTGTGAGAGAGTGCATGCCTTGGCCGGGGTCTGCGTTTTCTGAGTGCCTGCTTTCGATTTAGCCTTGTCTCCAGCCGCGACAGGCAAGCTCTACATTCAGTATTTGGGTTGAACGTAACTGTTTAGCAGTTCACATGCTTCAATAAACACTTTTATTCATGAAATACCCTTGGTGATACTTGTGTGGTACTGGCGTGCAGCTGAGCCTTGTATCTGCAATACCACAATCATGTCTGACAAAGCCCAGGCAGTTTCAGCCTCTGAGGTATTATTGCTGTCGTACGGTTATGTCAGCCTCTGCAATGTCTTTTGATTGCAACATTATAATTGTGTAGTCTCCACTTTCACTGACACTAATTAACCTTACCTCTACTGTAACAGACTAAATGGTGTGCACAGTCACTGCACACACTCTTATAATCTTGTCAGTAAGCCAATTCGGACTTGAATTGAGCCCCAATTTCCGGTTCCGACTGAATTGTTTCTGTAATCGCGCTCTTCCACCGCACACAGCGCCGCTACAGCCTTTCTCATGTTGACGTTAATGATCGTGTGACCCAGTCCTGAACCTTTGACATCAAAGACTCCACATGTAGTGTGGTGCGATTGTAAAAGTTTGACTGCTGCGCTCATCAAACCACAGTGAACTCTCCCTCTGTCTGTTCCCTTTCTGTTTCTCTCCTTTATCAAATAATACAGAGGAACTCCCAGCTCACAGCCCACTTTTCTTTTCTTTCATGCTTCCTGTCAGTCCGTCTGTCTGTTTTTTTTTGTGTGCGTCAGGCGTGTGTTTAGAAGTGAAGTCAGGCTGCTACTTTCTGCCAAATACCTCTCAGTAAGATATTTGATACCGCTACTTCATAGTTCTGCGGGAGTGGGACTTCACGTGTCATTTCACGATTAACCTTAATGTCTGCCCCGTCATGTGCTCCATTCCCAGAGGAAAGTAAGCTGTGTCAGAGAGATTATAAAGACTGAAATCTATGACTAGTGCAGTTTTGTGTATAGGTAAAATATGACAATAAATACAACTATCAAAAGTGGAGACACACACGACACATTTTCCCATGTGCCATTAAACAAATATCTCAGAAAGACACCAGAGAGCCTATTCTCAACAGATCTACCCTATCAACTGTTGTTGACAATGCAGTCAATGAGAACCACTTACCGCTGACCAAATATTTTTAGTTTTTAGTTTTTATGGGTCGTGTGGTGTTTGGTTGAGTTAAAATGCAGCCACCGGATGCCAAACATTCAAGTGGCCGTTAGATACTTGCTTAATGAAACCCCTGACTGTGTTGAAGTGAATGGGAAAAGCCACAACTTCTCTCTCAAAATATAAAATCAAATCTTTTCATGTAACTCATTTAACCTGACAAAAAACAATATCTGGCTCCTTAGCTGCTATAAGTGCTTCAATATGTTCACCAGCTAGAAACTAGTTGTACCAAAGCAGTACACTTGCAGGTTTTTAAACCAAAACATAGCTGAAAGATGCTAAGGAGCTCAGTAGGGGGCCAGGCCTATGTTCCCACAGCCCAGTGGTCCCACAGCCCTATGTTCCCACAGCCCAATGGTCCCACAGCCCAGTGGTCCCACAGCCCTATGTTCCCACAGCCCAGTGGTCCCACAGCCCAGTGGTCCCACAGCCCTATGTTCCCACAGCCCTATGTTCCCACAGCCCAGTGGTCCCACAGCCCTATGTTCCCACAGCCCAATGGTCCCACAGCCCAGTGGTCCCACAGCCATATGTTCCCACAGCCCAGTGGTCCCACAGCCCTATGTTCCCACAGCCCAGTGGTCCCACAGCCCTATGTTCCCACAGCCCAGTGGTCCCACAGCCCTATGTTCCCACAGCCCAGTGGTCCCACAGCCCAGTGGTCCCACAGCCCTATGTTCCCACAGCCCTATGTTCCCACATTTCTAGGACATTTTCAAAATTAGGTATTGTGTACATTTACCTTCAATTTAAGCCCTATCCTCCCACAACATTTTTTAGGGTTAGGGGGATAAAATCTGATACAAATTTATGAATAAGGAAATGTGGGAACTGTGGGAACATAGGGCCTACTTTTGAAAAAGAATCTTAGAAATGTGGGAACACAGGGCTGTGGGAACATAGGCACACTCCCCTCAGTAGAGCTGAGGGCAACTGCAGAGTGGAGTGATAATTCTCTGTTGGTTTGTCACTTTAAGTGACACCTTTCACAGACATGTGGTCATTTAATCAATTGTTGATATCAAAATCAACACTTATGAGTGCAGCTAGAAGGATTCGTTCAGTCTTGCTTTGCCTATAGTCTATATCCTTAACGTTCCACTTCCGGGATTGCTCCGGTGCTGCAGGAAATTTCAACGGATGCATGTCTTGATAGATGTGTCTGATTTCCACACAATGTGGGTGGTGCCTAAATCAGCTCCTAGACTTAGTTGAGAGGCTCTTAAAAATGTCACGCTTTAGTTCAACCACAGCTTTCTCTGGTTGAAAAAAAAAAGCTGACTTATGCATCCAGAAATAGGTTTAGTTCCCTCACCAAAAAACTGAGTCACAGCACTGAAGATATGTGAGATAAATGTAGATTCGGCCATCAGTGTCTGCTGCTGCCCCCGTTAAATCCACAGCTTATCCTTATTTATGAGGACAGGTAGAAGGGGGCTTAGAAAAACATCAGAGATGACAGAATATGAATATCAGATATCGTCGTTAAAAGCGACGCTCTGCGGGCAAAACCAACATCCGCGTGGAAATGACCCAGACATACTTCTTCTTCATCAGACGTCTAGAATGAATCTGAAAACCCGACATCTAAAGGGAACCTGAGCCTGTGTGTGTGTGCGTGTGTGTGTGCGTGTGTGTGCGTGTGTGTGCGTGTGTTGACGGGGGAAATATGAGAAAAATAATGACACAGATAACAGGAGTGTTTCTGATTCGTCAGCAAGATTGATTTTTAGGCTTGCAAGCCATTAAAAAGGTTTTTGGTAATTGAGTTTAAATGAATGAATTGAGAAAGAGACAGAAGGGTGGGGAGGGAGAGAGATAGGGACAAAGAAAGTGATACTAGAGAAAGAGAAGAGATAAGCTGAGAGGTAAAGAGAGAGAAATAGAAAAGAGAAAGTTAAGAAGAAAACAAATTGAAAGAGACACCGACGCAAAGAGAGACGCAGAGGAAAGAAAAAGACACAGACACAGACTGAGACACCCGATATGGAAGAGAAAAGGCGAGACAGCGAGCTTGGCTTTGTCTCATCAATCAGGTTCATGAGTGATAGCAGCCAAAAGGCCTAGCGAGCGCGCCTGTCCCCCGCCGCCGCGCGCCCCTCTGCTTTATTTCATCATGAAAGTTTTATGCGTGGAAAAATAACAAAGACGCGGAGCCAAGTGGCTCGACGTTTGAAAGAAAAAATCCGAGCCCTCTGAGACAAAAGGCTTCTGTTGTTTCTAAATCAACGTTAATTTGCGACTTGGCGGACCCCCGCCTGGAGGAAACTTGTGGTAAAAGAAAAGGGTTATTTTCTTCACATTTGCCATCTGAAGTCCGTGGTTGTGTTTTTTTTTTTTTTTTTATGCAAACCTTGAGGTTTGGCCTTGGAGTTTGGGATTTCACCTCTGCGCCCACTAACACCCACACCTCTCCCAACCCAAATACCTTTTGGACCAAATGGGAATGAATGTACTGTAATGATGGCAATGAATGGCGTCGTCCTGGGATCTGTCCACATCACAGCAGAAACCCTCGTAGAAGCCTTTGTCCTGCATTTGTTCTCGAAATAACTTTATTCTGTAATGCCACAAAATACAATGAAGTCAGTGTGTTTTGACTTCAAAACTCCTGCGCCTCTCAGCACTTAGTTCATCCCCGCTGATCAACGAGGTCGCACGAGCAAAAGTGCAGATGTAGAAGTAAAAGGTAGGATTTATACAGTGACAGAACATTAAACTTATGGATCCCTGTGGGGTTGACAGAAGCAACAATAACAAAGAGAAGCTAAAGAAGCAGAAGGAAAAAACTCAACTCATGAAAATAAGTTGTACTGATATTTTCCATGCTTTTCTTTTCTTCTCTAGTTCTCCATCTTCTCTGTTGTGATTGGTACATAGATTCCAAGTACGTAAAGTGCAAACTTCAGCCGAAGTTGAATCTTTCTCTGCTATTGTTTCACTAACGTTTCATTTTTCAATTGACATAGGTTGTTTTCTTTCTGATGCTGCAAGCATTTTGTTAGAGTTCACAATAAAATGTTGATCTGGTTTAGTTCTACAGTGAGAAAACAACATAATCCCAAATGTTTAACACACACACACACACACACACACACACACACACACACACACACACACACACACACACACACACACACACACACACACACACACACACACACACACACACACACACACACTTTTATCTCCACCAAAATATGAATTGACACACTGAGGAAATGCTCATTAATATGTTCTCAATATGAAACATAAGCAGCTCCTACTCCACGTGAAGTTGCAAACCAAACATAGCGTGTATGAATAAAGTGGCCAAAGATAGAAAAGCAGATAAAGACACAATAAAGGTCCAGAGGAAGTAAGAGAAACCGATCACTGAAAGAGGCAAATATTTTGCCCCATGTTCCGCTCTACATTCACCAGGAGGAAAAGCATTCCTGCATATTCTCTCCTTCAAGACGTGAAATGAGAAAATTCCATCCATCGCCAACGATAAAGGTAGTGTTGGGTAACATGATGTTTGTCTCCCTGGAAACAAGCCCATTTGAGCCGCGGCAGGGTTAGTAGCCGAGTCCAGATCAGAAACAGGTGAAGGCTCCCCCTCGGTCATACTTTTTACTGTATACTGTGCAAAGTAAAAAGAAGCGTGACGCCAACAGCAATTGTGTTCAATTTGGTTAACTATGACAATTTTCCTGTCAAAAGCAGAAGTGTTCAGTGGGTGTTCTGGGTGAAAAAACACTCACAATACCATTTAGACCATCATAAGACACTAAAACTCTCCCCGCTGAAACCCAGATAAATTCCCTTACTTGACTCTAAGCAGCTCTACATGGCAGTTACAGAGCGCCGACTGTGTGTGACTGTGAGCTTCACCTCGGTGCCGTCGATCTCCATTTACAAGAACTGTGCGTGCATGAAAGCCAGGTCTGGACTTGATTGGGAGGCGAGCGGAGAGGCGGCCAATTTGTCATCATTTGGGTGACAACTTGTCTGACTGACATGCTCCCTCGCTGACCTCTCTTTGTGCTTTGAACTGTTAACAAAACTGTATGTGTGCGACTGTGTGTGAGGAGGAGAGCGGGAAATGACAGCGATGAGGGAACAGGGGACGTTAAAGAGAAAAAGTAGGGTTTTCGGGGTTAAATGGTAAAACTCCAAACTCTTCCAGACCTTCATGTGTTGGTATCGTTTGTAGATTTTGGTTTTGAGAAAGATTTGTGTTGAAACCGTGATTGGCCATCAGACTTATTAGACCTGTATGAGACATCTCGAAAGCGGCCTGCAGGGCTTTTAGGTAAAAGATAAGGTAAAGCAGTAGTCTCGCATTGCCAGATCTTCCTCCATGGTGCTGCCTAGTGCGGTCTGGCTAGTCCACACAGCATTCCGGGATGCGATATTACAAATCCCACTATGGCCATGCCAAGACCTGCCCTTCAATAGCATTTATTGGCCAGGCGTCCATGCTTACGCAAGGTAACGTAACCCCATTTGTTCAGGTCCTATCCCCTGACCAATCGACTATCCTCACCTTAACCACCCGAGGTCAAATGCCTAACCCCAACCAATCGAGTTGCTTCGTAGGGCGGGTCTTGGCGTGGCCATAGTGGGATTCGCTTCTGGGATGGGAGAAAAACGTGCTCTGGTTTATTGGCATTTCTTTAAACCAATCACAATCGACTTTGGCGGTGCTAAGCCACTCTGCAAAATAGCATTCAGGGAAGGAACTTTGGTGGAACGTGCACGTAGGGAGTCGAGCTCTGGAATTAAAATGGCTGCTGAGTGTGTGATGTGAATTGTACTAAAAAAAGATAAACATAATTTGATTGTCGCTTCAAGCTTGGAGGATGTTTCCCGAATCGACCGGGGTTTAGAAAGCCAACCCAAAGAAAGCGGAAGGTGAGGGACATCAGACGGAACCTCCGGCGGCACCAGAACAATCCCCTGAATAAAACGTTGTTGATATACAGTAGACTAGTAAAGCCGTGACATTTAACCAGAGGTTAATTTTGTCACGTTGCTGCACTGCTGTAAAATATTTTGTTCTTATAAAGCAATGAGAGTTTTAAATAGCAAAACCTTAAAGCTGCACTATTCAATATTGTTACAATACCAATGGATGAAGGGACAACGTGTAATGTACAAAGAGAGGCTCATAATGACAAACGCACGGAGAATTTCCACATGACTCAGTTCCTCTCAGCTCACTTTCAGCTCATTATTTGGGTTTTATGGCCCACCTTTTTCACTATCACCATTCCACCTTTGTTTCCAGCAGCAAGCAGTTGTTTTCAGTAAAAACACATTCTTATAAACCCACTAGGCTACTATGTGCCCGGGAGTGTGCCTAAGATTTTTGTCAAAATTAGGCCCTATGTTCCCACAGTTCCCACAGTTCCCACATTTCTAAGATGTTTTTCCAAAATTAGGCCCTATCTTTCCACATTTACTTTTTCATAAATTTGTATCAGATTGTATCCCCTTTTCTCCCAATTTGGTAGCCAATTACACCCAACCTATTATCCAGTAGCAATGGACTGCAGATGGAATGTAACCCTAACCCTAACATAGGGCCTACTTTTAAGAAAAATCTTAGAAATGTGGGAACATAGGGCTGTGGGAACATAGGGCCTAATTCTCAGTGAAAACTAATTCTTAGAAATGTGGGACCATAGGGCTGTGGGACCATAGGACTGACCCCATGTGCCCAATGCCAAACCACAGACAAAAAAGTAAGCAACTAGCTAGAGAATTAGGAAGCAATTAGTAGCTGAGTTAGCTGAGCTTAGTGTAGCTGTACTAGCTAAAGGGCCAGATGATTTTCTCAGTAGTTCGTAGTAGTAGTAGCATAAAACTGAAAATACAGTTAGATAGAGAATTATTGGACTTACCAAAGAGAGACAGAAATTGTTAGCAGCTAGCTGGTAAACATAGCTACGTACTGGCTAAGTAAATGTTTAGCTAGCTTAGCTGGACTAGCTAAAAGGCTAGATGTTTTCCTTAGAAATATACGGAGAGTAATTGCTGCACAGTCCACATGGGGAAATGTCCAAACCAGTTTGAACTCTTTTCAAAAATAAAATATCTGCTGGTAAGTTGACAATAATAACTATAAACTGGAACGGGAATCTAAATCAAATTGACCATCCTCAACACACCACCATTTTTTACTCAAAGGTGATTAAAGGAACCTTGTTTCTTTTTTACTACAGGAAACTACATTATTATTTTAATAAACCACTGTTTTGTTTTGAAATGAAAGCTGTCCACTCCGGTCAGCATCAGAGTTTGGAGTCACAGATCTGTTTCATAACTTCACAGAGACTCTGTGACACAATTTTGTAGACATGGTAATGAAATAATTGCCTGTGCCGCTCAGGCCTCAACAGAGATGGAACACAGAAGAGCCAGTGTGTGTTTGTGTCTTCCTGCAAAATTCACCTGGGAACAATTGTATACAAGTGTAGATCTTTGTACATATAGGTAATTAAACTGTGTGTGTGTGCGTGCGTGCGTGTGCAAGTGTATACATTCACAGTTTATGTACAGGATATGTTTGCATGTATCTTTTGCTAAGACTTTTGAATGTGTGGCTACGGCATGCAGCTATATTTTATTACGTTATTAAAAAGACACATTTATGTGTTCCTGCACTATGACTCACTGTAATATTTCAGACAGTCAGCACCATCAGCATCTAAATCAGAGAAAATTAAATGGCTTGGTTTTCATAACACTACGAAAAACTGCAGTGGACGAATAAACCAAATCTGATCTTGATTACGAGAAGTAATGAGTTGTTCTGTTTCAGAAGCTGCTTTTTTACATTTTTTTTTTTTTACAAGCAATTGGTAGTCGAGCAAATAACCCTGTATGGGGAGCCAGCCAGGTACATAGGCAGGGGAGGCTGCAGGCATTGTGAAAGCTGAATAATTACATCGCCTAAAATGCTCTTCTGGCTTAAAGCATGGAATGGATATTAGCTCCCCAGAGAGAGGATTTAAAAGATCCAACCTCCCTAACCCTGTTGGCTTGAGGACAACTGAGAGGCTGACGAGATGTAAGAAAAGGCTCTTTCTCTAGATTTGAACCATTTTTGTTACTTGGATGAATAAATCAAAGAGAAAGGGTAAACAAGCGGTGGGTATGTGCGCCAACTGTTTCACTAGTTTCCCACCTCTTTAAGTTGCTTTACGGGTCTGTAGTTGGTCTCGCAGGCCAGCAGGAACGAGCAGAGGCGGCAAAGTTCAGCTTTGACCAGTTCTGATGATGTAAACTGAAAGAGATGTTGTTGAAAATTTCAAAAAGTAACGCATGGTCCACTCAATGCTCCTACAACTGAGACCCAACCAAGGCCCCTTGTTGGGTCGTGTCCAAATTATATTGAGTCTTATTGGGTCCTGTAGTGCCCTGTGTGTACTCACTTGCGTAGTGCGTATTTTTTGACAGGGCAGTGTCTTCTCAAATCGCGCATGGCTGTTATGCGCCCACTGGAAATTACTCTTTTTCTTTTTAACGGTAAATTGCAGCCGGATGGCGTATTACAGCCACCTATTGTCTGCCGACAAAATCTTTACTGGCTTATTTTCTTACTATCTGAATACAGCATAGTGAAAAAAACACGTGTAAATTGCATTTGTATTGGTCAGTTTTCACAGTTTCAATCACAACCACTGCAGCTTCCTCGCCCACCATATTCCGCCCATAGTGTCCATTGTTCCACACTCAGTGGCTGAATCTCAAGTCTCTTATTTAATAGCTCCTCTCTCCTTGCTCGAACTGGAAGTCGTTCCCGGCTGTCCTTCGTGAAGGCCGTCTCAAAGCTCTTATTCCTTATTATGAGCGAGGAAACACGAGAGCAGCCTTCCCAGGAGCTGTGCAGCTGAAAGCTGTTGCTAACTCCGTCCATACTGCTGACAAATTCACGTGCCGCTTCAGAGGAAAGGACGTGTCATCCCTCTAAAAACACATTTCCTTTCCGACATCCTGTCGGGTCCCGTCGGGCTCGGGTCAGGTATCCATCCTCTAGTACATACGTAGGTACATGGAGATACCAACCCTACGCCAGACCCTACGCCTTAGCCTGATGTGCACTTGTAACTACACGTCGCGGCGACGCAGGTTGCTCGTCCGTGGCTTGGTAGCGTTGCGTTTCCCCCCTACTCATTTTCTGGTTCTCCTTCTCACTAACCAACGTGAAATCACGGAGAGGGTTAACTTGTCCTGCTACAGATTTCCCACGTGGTCAGAAAGCACAGGGGAGACACTTTGTTTCTCTCACTATGACTCTAGAGTCGGTACTCACTCCGAAGCGAATCACAGTCACTCTCTCACTCGCTCTACCACACACTAACACGCACACAGACATGCCGCCCCTGCTATTCTCTTAAAGAGAGCGACGCACACACCAACACACCAAGCATAAACCTCAGGCCACTTACGTAGGCTACGGCCTCCGCAGAACCACAAATCAGCCTTAATTTTGGTGGTGGCTTGTTGTTGGTGCATCATGCTGCCGCCATTGTTTTTGTTCTCCCTCTATTTGGGTCTTTTCGGGGTCCACTTGGTTTTGAATGTGGTCTAATGGGTCTATTCACATCAGGTCTGACTATGCTCGCTGTCACGGTCCTGCTCTGTGGCCTGAGGCCTTCAAACGTTTTGTTGTTAAAATACTGACTTAAACACTGTCAGTGTGACGTATAGTTGCCTTTACTGTTTACTCTAAGTCTCTAGAGAGATTTTGTTTTGGGTTTTTTGGGGTTTCATGTTCCTTGTTTCATTTATTATGTTTGAGTTTTCTGTGCTTGCACTGTGTGTACCTTATGTGTCCCTGTAGCCCTGCCCAGCATGTCTTCCCTTGTACACCTGTTCTGTGTCTAGCCTCGTCAGCCTGCTTTTGTGTTGCCATTCCTGGTTGTGTTGTTACCCAATCAGTGTTTCCCTCCTTATTCCAGTTCCCTGCCCACTCCAGCTGGGCCTTGTCTCGTGATTTGCTCCTTGTATGTATATTTGTTTGTCGTGATCCCCTGTGTTTCTGCCTGTCCCAGATGTCAATTGTGTTTTCCTTGGAGAATAAATAGTTTGATCCTTAGTTCCTGAATCCTGTGTGTTGCTGTACTGCCTGCTTTTGGGTCCAAACCAACCCTGACAATCGGGTCCCTTTTTTTCATAGATTTCATTTGGTTTTGGTATTGTTTGGAAATGGTGTTTGGAGATGGTGCGTTTTGGATCGGGTTAAAAAGTTTAAGTCACCATTCTAACGTGTGCCTCCACCCTGTTTAATCATGTTAGCCCACTACGAACTTTTAGAAGTTTAGAATTCGCCATCGCTCTGCTCAGTGTTTATGTATTAATCACAACGGAACCATGACATCATGAGCTGAGTAGCAGGGCAGTTTTGGTAGGTGGGAAGTGCAATGTGACTGTACCTACTGTAGCTTACTTTCAATTAAGGTGAAAATCAAATGTAGAAATAGGATCAAGGAATCCGTGAAGGCATGGATCACTGACAGCTACTTTTATTTTGAAAGTTATACCTCAAAATCCTGTGTTTGTGTGTGTGTGTGTGTGTTGGTGTCGATAGAGAATGCTCACAGACGCCATATTTGATTAAGTGTTTAATAGTATAATACATTTCACCATAAACAATAGATACATAAAAAAATAAGACTTATTAAAACATATTCAACGTTCCTTGAGAAGATGGTAACATTTAGTTGTATTTGTCTGAGGCATACTCACAGGGTTTTTTTTCTATATTTAAATGGTTTACAAATATAAAGCTTTGATGTGCATTGCAGAATAAATACATGTTCTGCCGCAGGACGCAGAGACAACAGCTTTTCTACACAGTTTGGTATGTTGAACACTGGTTCTTTGTTAGTAGACCGAAACATTCACCCTGTGCGATCACCGCAGGATGCAGGCCTCATAGAAAACGCACACACACACACAAATAAGCTAAGGGAACTTATACATCAGAGTAGTCACCTTCCTATGAATGTTTAATGAGCAAGGCAAGGGGCCAGTCAAAATTCACACAAACTTAATGAGGGGTGTCTCACATGTAGTGCTTCAACTGACGCCAGGAATGGTGGGAGAGGGAAAGGTGTGTGTGTGTGTGTGTGTGTGTGTGTATATATATATATATATATATATATATATATATATATATATATATATATATATATATATAGTGTGGTGGGGGTGTTTGAAGGTGTGAATCAAACACTTAACTAAGCTGCTCCACTCATGCGCTTATTTGGGTGGGAAAAGGGTATACGAGTCTACAGTCATGCTAGCCTGGGAAATCCGGCAAATTTGAGATGTGCTCTGCAAGTCTGTCTGGACAAGTACCCATTAAAGTCCATTTCCAATTTTTCCAAATCGAGGCACCAATCATAACCGTTGAGGCTTTACACGATGACGATAGCGCAGCGACGGAAAGCAGCTTCTTGTTTACATTCAACATGACGGCCACCGAAGCGCAGCAACCCGTTGTTGCTGCTGTGGCTGCTACGTCACCCGGATCGTTGGTCTGATTGGTTGAACGACTATCCAATTGCGCCCAGAGGCATTTGAGCGGCGTCCGTTGGTGACGCCCCCTTTGGAAATGGGCTGTGAATGAACCTTCCCCAGACCCCACTCTCAGTCACAACTGAGAAGGGTCTGGTGTCAACCAGGCTACAGTCATGCTAGCGCCTCTGTGAAGCTTTACTTGGGCACAGTGGTGCTTTGAGCTAACGTTATAATACTTTAATGCTTAACATCACCGGCTTAGTTTAGCGTGGTAGCATTGCTAATTAGCACTAAACACAATGTACAGCTGAGACTAATGGGAATGGCATAGTTTAGAAAGTATTTAGTCCTAAACCATGACCACAAGTACAATTTGCATCTTATGATGGCCCAGAAAAGTCGACAGATCACCAAAGTTATTACAAGATCAACTTATAATGCGACATATTTTCAAGCAGTTCAGTTTTCGCCGTCCTCTCGACAAACGAAAAACGCTGTCTTTAAAAGCGGCTGTTGCTTTCCCAGGGACCAACAGAGTTGTTTTTGTCACAAGAGGAGAAAAGAAAAAGAAAAATGTAGGAGGAAAAACATGTGGAGGTGGACATTTGGCTCATTTTTCTTTTTGTTTGTTTGCAACCTTTTAACACCCTCGCTGGTCTTGATTGGTGTTTGCCTGTTTGGTATACACTGCGGTGACTTGTGACGTCATCATTTCAAAGGTCCAACATCGGCACATAATTAAAGGTTCATTGGAATCTAAATACTGTGTCTAATTTAGATTGAAGCCTGTCCTCCCGAGCAAATGAAAAAAAAAGCAGATTTTTAAGTTTCTGGTGACTGCAGATGGTGAAAAGTACGGGCCAACAAAGTCGGGGAAAAAAAAAAAAACCTTGCACAAGAGAACGTGTGCACTCAAATTATATTCCCTTATAATCCCTAAGTGCACCGCACTGCCTGCACGCCTTTCACACAGTAGCAGCTCTGGAAAACTTTGCGGTCAGCTCTTCACAACACATTATCCTAAAGAAGAGAGACCGGTTCCATCTGTCCCAAAGCGTCCGCTCTGTTCTACCCGTCAGTTATTTTGATGCGTATTTGCTTCCCCCTCGGGCCTGAGCTGTCTCTGCAGCACTCAGGATGTGTTTGTTGTTTCTTGCGCTTGCACGCCAATTAAGGTTCATGTGATAGACGTGACTTAAGCACTTGAAAGCGTCTGAGGTTCCCTGGCGAAATACTTCTCTGTAGAGGTACTCCAAAAAGGTATGTGTCTTAATGAAAGTGTGTAAGATGGGACACAAAGGACCTAAAGCAAGCCCCTAGGTTGTAAATTGTCAACCATGTCTGGAGAAAAGCCCCCTTTTGAAATAAAGACACGGGACACAGTATTTTTAGAATGTAGTGTAAAAACTCACAACTGCTTGCCAGATCATACAGACACGTTTATTCATTTTTTATCTCTTCACTTTCCATGTTGTTCGTTGTGCCTTACCACAAACCAATCAGGGGCAATAAAGTTTAAAAGCTGAGCCAACAAGCCAACTGGATAGAACTGTGTTTTTCTTTTGCTGCTGTTGAAAACAACAGATCTTTGTTCAGCTTTATTGACGCAAAAATGGCATTTAGCAGTAACATTTTCAGCAAAGTGTTTGTGGGGCATTACAGGTAAGCAATTATGGGATAATGGTAAATGCTAAAACATGGCATGACAGTATCACAAGGGGAGAAAAGAAGGTCAGAAAACTGACTATAATAACATCAATATATTATAAAATATAAATAAGTGCGGGAAGTACGATAGCATTTGCTACAAAAGCTACCAGACCAAGTATGGCTGCAGCAGCAAAACTGCAGAATGTACGGAATTGAAAAAGTATGTTTATTGCTTGTGAATTAAACTTTATATTTATAAGAGGAACAATATGTAATTTCTTCTGTCAAAAGCCACACTTATATTACCTTGCACGGCCACTAGATTCTCGCGATATCACATATCACACAAAAAAACAACTTGTCAAGCTTTAAGCAGTCTCTTATCCTTGACGTTCCACTTCCGGGATTGTTCCGTTGCCGATGGAAATTCCGCCGGATTTCACTCATTTAGACCAGATGTCCGTTGCCTTGGGCTTCCTTTGTGTTGGCATTTTAAATTCCGGTGGATTTCTGAGGACTATGGTTAACTTCTCCTCAGATCTCTGCAGGGTAAATCCAGACAGCTAGCTAGACTATCTGTCCAGTCTGAGTTTTCTGTTGCACGACTAAAACAAACTTTTGAACGTACACATGTTCTACCGAAACAAGTTCCTTCCAGAGGCTATTTTGCAGCGGCACCACGGCTTTTCCCAGTGCCTAGCACTGACGATTGTGATTGATTTAAAGAAATGCCAATAAACCAGAGCATGTTTTTCTCCCATCCTGGAATGCTGTGTGGACTAACCAGACCCTCCTTTGCGGCGCCACGGTGCTGGAAGGTCTGGCAAAGCGAGACTAGGCTTTAAGTAATGCATTTGTGTCTGAACTACCAGCTAACCAAACCTATCATCATCTGGTGAGGAGCTACTGGCAGTTACGGGCGTGGTTTAGGTGTGTGTAACGGCTGTTCGTTCAAAACAACAATGGCAGACGGATAGACAGATGGCTCATCCAATCACGTGCCAGGTATTTTTTTTGAAAGTGCCTGGCCAAACAGTTTCTAATGATGGCTTCTCAGATGGTTCGGTGTAACAAACCATCTGGCTCGTTAGCATTAATTGATTTATTGCCTCTAGGGGGCAGCGTTACAATGACTTATTTACGCATCCAGCAGACATAGAAAAACATTAACAATCATTTGGCGTCACGTTCCTCGAAACCTCGAAAAGTCTGTTCAATCTTTTTTTTTTTTTTTTTTTTTAGTTTAGGTCGTTTAGGTCTCCACTAACTTCAGAGGGAAATATTTGGCTCTTTAACATTCACCAGCTGATCAGACTCCTTTTTTCTGTTAACATGACAGTCGTGTGTAACTGCTTGGCCACTGTGCTGTCTACGTTCCCAGCGTGACCTCATCTCCGGGGTTCTCTAAACGCACACATGCAGACCCACCACACATCCAGGAAAATGGTGGTCCGCTGCATGATGATCTGCAGGGCCCTATGGGGAAGTGAATCCTATAGTGTGTGTGTGGAGGAAATTCAGAACTAATCTGAGTTCTCACCTATTTAAATGAAACAGATCACCACCTCAAAGAGCGGGCAAAATCCCCACTAATAGCGGTTAAGGCCTGTGGCAGACACACACACACACACACACACACACACACACACACACACACACACACACACACACACACACACACACACACACACACACACACACACACATAAAACAGACAGTGATGAATTGTAGTGGGAAAATCCCTGCTGTACGGATCCTTCAAAGGCAGAAAACCTGCAAAGCTCTTCAAGGCAGATCCCTTAGAGCACTCAGAGAGGGCTCGCTTTCCACCCAGTAAAGAGAATAAAAAACGAATGAGAGAGCTGGAAAGTCATTCAGACACTTTATTAAGATTCCCAAGTCATAAAGCCACTGGAAAGCCATCGGATCCACGGCCATTTGGACGCCGTGTCCTATGGACAGCAATCAAAAAGCTTGATGCGCAGCATACATCTGGGATAGTGCTTTATTTAGTGCTGAGTCCCCCATATTGGAGTCCAGTTGAGAAAACACTCGCAGAGGTGAGTCGCACCCAGTGTTCCCTGTGAGCCAGCGCTGTTCGGTCCCGGAGGTTTTCTTCCAACTACAGCTGCCGAAACCGGCAAACTTTTCCATAGCGCTGAACTAAACACAAGGGAACATTAGACACATTAGAATTTGAGTTATAATCACGGCAAAGAAATATTGGCTATTCAAAAAGTCGCCAGATAGTCATAAAGCGTCAACGTACTGTATCATGTGCTGGTTTAGAGACATCAGCGCAGCCATCCCTGGACAGAGTGTCTGGGTATATTCACGGAGCTGGAAAGTTAAAGGTTCAACAGCATGACCTAAAATGAAAGGAGTCCTGTAAGAGGTATTTGTCATTACAAAAAATGTATTGTTTTGACTCAAGCTGGTCAGACGCTGTGTTCTTAACACAGCTCAAACACGGCGTTCGTGGTCGACTGGTCATGACTGTTTTCCCAAGATGGCGCCTGCTCGTATACTTGAAGGTACAGTCTTTCTAAACTATGTTTTTAATAAACTGTCTGTACGCTTACAAATTTCTCAATGCTTTGGTTTATTTGTAGTGACCCTCATTATGCTACCGTGAAAGTGTGGTGCTATTTTGAGCCTTGTTAGCGGTGTAGAGTATGTAAAGTACAACTGATTTTAAACATGCAAAACAGGGGTATGGTCCTCACAACAACTCAAATACAATAACAGTAAGACTGCTTGGGTTGGAAAGTAAACCTATAGAAATGTGAAACATGTTTTTCAAAAGATGCGGGGCAGTAAACGGAATCACTCAACTTTTAGGTTCTCAGTACATCAAAAAGCTCATGCATAATCATAGTAATTAAAATACTTTAAATTAGTGACTTTCACATTTCTCACACACATTTTTTATGGTTTGAATGATGTCTGCTATGTAAATAGGTATCCTGTCAATGTGTGGTATTTTGAGGTTAGGTGCTCGTACAGGCAGGCAGCAACCCATTAACAACACAAGTCCATTTACATACACTAAGACAGACACACACAGCCGTGTTAACTCTACAGTTGCAAAGCAGTTGTGATATTTTTACAAGCTGCACACACGGGGAGAAATGCTCGCTTCAGATATTGAGCAATGATGACAAATAGCACGGCTTTGTAAGCAGTTTGATTCCGAAAGATTCCTATCAGTTTGGATGTGTGGTCAAGATGGTCACTTAAAAAAATAACAAAAAACACTTTGATTTTATCTTTCCAAGTCAAAAACACAAAATGCTTCATCTTTACATGTTTCTCCATTTTGATTACCCGAGGAACCTCAGTTCTACCTCAACCAATATCCTAATTTACTATATTAGGTTTTTGTCTGGTACTATGCATTTGAAATGAGTCATTTTTACCTACGTTTTTGTGACATCACTTTCTTTTACTATTTTGATACTGCACTCTATCATGTGTCTCTCTCTGCACCATTTTTTTCCATTCAACAAAAAGACATTAGAAGAATTAGTTGTTCATGAATATTTTCTTAGTGATACAACTTTATTCACACATTGTCAGTAAATAGAGATGAACAGTTTCTTGTATGTGGCAACAATCCAGCACGTTTTGGTTCGGAAACTGAGTGGTTTTAGTAAATTTGAGTCCCCTTTTGCCAATCAATACAGGTAGTGTCCATGTAAAATTATTAATATTTCTAACTTGTAAATCTGTGCTTTATTCACAGCAGAAATCTAGAAAAGTCTCCCAGTTTCTGATAGTAAACAACTACTATTCTTCTACCAAATGCGACATAAAGGCAGGGATGAGGGCCGATGTCAACATGCCTCAGTAGCATCCTTTAACACTTCCTCCTGCTCTCTGGGGTTACACAGCTGTCCCATAAAGCCATCCTCTTCCTTCTCTGTTTAAGGCATCTTTTTCACTGTGCAGCTCTGTCAGTGTGTTAGGGGCCTGTAAAGATTTACTTTTACCATATGCTCTCTGCCTTGTTAACTGCAGCCCATTTGTCCCATTGCAGCTCACCTCATTTAATAAGATTTGCATGGCTGAACATGAAGTCAACAATTCAAGAAGGCACCCACAACTATGCGTGGTAAGTTCAATGACTGGAGACTTTTACCCACCGCAGCTCCTCACACCCATGGGCTTCCTCTTCTGAATAGACTGAAAATGTTCCTGTCAAAATGACTTTTCCACATTTTGAAATGAAGCCTGGGTAACTTAAGTTGAGACTATCGTTGCACTGTGTGGCTCTTGGTGTTTTGTTTTTTTTTTCAATTTGAAATTAAAATACATTTTTGGTAATTTATGGTAAGAAATCACAAATATCATTGGTGATTGTTTTGACTTGTGTACTTTCTTGGTCAAACTTGTAGTTATAAAAAAATGTAAGTTATATTTATCTTTTTTCAGTGACAGTTTTGACTGTTAATGGTGGTGCCAATATAGACTGTATGTAAAGATGGACGACGCGTCTCCACTTCCTTCCACTGTACAAAAGTGAAGCCAAAATATCCCGGATATGGGCACTGCCATCTTGCAATTTTGGAGCCAGAGTATGCGCAGTAGTGATTGGACGCTGGAGCCGTAGTATCAAAGTCCTGCCCATACACCCGCCTGACCAATCACAAATCAATCCCAGCTGTCAATCATGAGGTTTCACCACGTTTTTATAGCATCAGATAACTAATAGAAAACAAACTGATCAGATAAATGAACACTTGAACAAACATCAGCGTACCTAAAATGACAGAAACCATCTTTGGGAAAGATTTATTTGACGTTTAATTTGATTTTTTTGTTTGGTCCATGTCCCATCCGCTAACATGGAGAGGGGCGGAATTTATGACCTATACTGCAGCCAGCCACCAGGGGGCGATTGAAATGTTTTGGCTTCACCTATACAGACCAAAGCCTCAACCCCTGGTATTAACATTAGCAAGCTAAGCTAACTGGCTTCTAGTTTCCAGGTGGATGGTAGCCAACTTGGTAGCGTCCATTATAATGCGCATTTCCTGACACAAAACATGAGAAGAATTCAAATTTCACTTTGACTTATAGGCTGACATTGAACTTAGTGGTTCAAATTGTGATAATTCATGAATAATTAAGGTTGTTATTTCTTTTGTAGCTGTTGTGAATGCTTTTTTCACACTTTTGGAGGTGAAGAAAATGTCCATATTAATGAACAAAGTGCAGCAGACCTCCGCTGACTTTAGCCTGATGTTTACCAGGCTGTTATCTCACTTCACCCTCCATCATCTCAGACATTGTTGAGACGGATCCACCGCATAACTGTAAAGGCATCCTGTCTGCATCATCTGATAGATTGTGTCGATTCGTCAAGCATGTGAAAGGTTTTTAGTCAGACGATGAAGTCTCCATACAGTAAGTGTTGACCGTCTCTGAGGGTACACAATGCTGTAATCCCATATAGAAAAACAATATGTAAACTTAACGGTGCATTTGGAAAATATTCAGACCCCTTCACTTTTTTCTAATGTTATGTTGCAGGCTTATGTTAAAATTGTTTAAATTAATTTCCCCCAAATCAATCCACACTGAATACACCATAATGACGAAGAGAAAACAGGATTTTTTTTATATTCTTTGCAAACTGATTAAACAAAAAAATAAATATATCTCTTACTTTAATGAAATAAGTATTCAGACCCTCAGGTGTCTCCCATTTCTCTTGATCATGTTTGAGATGAAGTTGAAAGAGACAGGATTGCGTGAGGCACAGATCTGGGGAAGGCTACAAAATAAGAGCAAAGTGGCCTCCATAATTCTTAAATGGAAGAAGTTTGGTAGTAGCTGGATCGTACCCACCGGACATATCAACGTCAACACGAGCATACTGCGCTATTGTCAACACTTGGGCTTCAATGAGATGTAATGTAACCTGTAATCTTGGTTGCAGATGTTAATTTCTCGCTACCGTTGTCACCAGGGTTCAAAGTTAACTTTTTTTGTCCACCAGCCAAATTGCTAGTGAATGTTCAAATGTAACCAGCCACTTAATAGATTAACATTGTTTTTTTGGCTGGTTAATGAACAAATCTACTAGCCAATTGGATATTTTACCAGCATTTGGCTGGTAATTGGTGCTAATTTTGAACCCTGGTTGTCACTCTTAATACTACATCATCTTCACGCGCCGCGTAGCTGCTGCTCTGCCCGGTGCGTTCTACACACACGCTGAAGGGGTCTTTTTGCGTCGTATCTGACGCTGACAGCCACTGCCCAAGTGTCCGTATTTTACGAATTCGGAGTGAGAACGGGTTGTCAGATCACATTCCTGCTCGAAAAAGTTCAATTGTGAATTTTTGTTTGATTTAGAAGCTTTTATTGGTGATTTTTCACGGTAGAAAGTGCTATACTGTACTACGTTGCAATCATTACACTGCCAAACACAGCTACACCCTGACGTCAGGTAAACCTGAGAACCTTCCAGAAGGACAACCATCACTGCAACACTTCACCAATCTGGGCTTTATGGCAGAGTGGCCAGACTGAACACTCTACTCAGTGAAAGACAAATGAAAGCCTGCTTGGAGGTTTTTTTTAAAGGATCTAAAGGACTCCCAAATTGTGAGATACAACATCTGATGAAAACAAGATTGAACTGTTCGGTCTCAATTTCAAGTGTTACGTCAGGAGGAAATGTCCCAGCCAAAACAAACGCAGGAGTGGCTCAGGGACAACTTCTGAATGTCCTGGAGTGGCTCAGCCAGAGCCTGGACTTGAACCCAATCAAACATCTCTGGAAAGACCTGAAAATGGCTGTCCATCGACGGTCCCCATCCAACCTGACAGAGCTTGAGAAGAACGGCAGAAAATCCAGGAGTGCAATGCTTGTCACTTCATACCCAAGAAGACTCGAGGCTGTGATCGCTGCCAAAGGTGCTTCAACTAAGTACAGAGTTAAGGGTCTAAATATGTATGTCAATGTGATCAGTTTTTGTGTTTAAACAAATTTGCATTTATCTCTAAAATCCTGTTTTCGCTTGGTCATCACGGGGGATTGTGTTTTTAGCGTAAGGCTGTTTTTCAGGAAATTAATTTTTTTTTTTTTAAAACATTTTATTGAGCTATTTACCTCAGGCGAAGTCAGACAAAATCGCCTTGTCACTGTTCAAATATGTGTAAAACCCACAGACAGTCGTAAAGGGTGACCAATAGCATTGATGGATGAAAAAGAAATTTGATTGACAAAATATGGAGATAGAGGTTGCTGCCTGACAGCAAGAGAATAGGACATCCGGGACTGAATGTGCAGTTATTGGCTTCTTATGACTCTTCTTGTTCCAAACAGACAAAGATGAATTCGAGATTAAGGAGACAATAAAACATGATACGATATTTTACAACACCACTATTACTGAACACATTAAGTAAAGGATTACATCACATTTAATATTATTGTATGTATCTGGTCAGATCTCAATGACTTTTCCCTTTGTTCTTCATAGCTCCTTGAAGATGAGTCATACTTGTAAATGTCATTTTATTGGCTTAGATATCGGCTTCCAGTAACTCATCCTGCACTCTATTATGGTGTTGGGCAGAAACGTACTAAGTGACGTGTTGCAGTAATGCGATTACTTTTTCAGTAAGTATAGTTTAAGGGATTCAAATTTTAAATACAGTAATTACAGTACAGTCACTACTCCCACTGCATTGCTTACGTCATACGTCTGTATGATTGTTGTCTTTTCCTGTTAAATAGCAATATACATAAAAACAAAAGAAAACAAAGTCATGATAATAATACAAGCTACAAAATAAAAGGCAAACACAGAAGTTTAAAGACTCAACAATAGAAGCCACACAGAAGGCCCAATTCTTATTACAGGACTCTGCATTTTATTTTTTTAACGAGGTTACGAGCCTAAATTTTGGGTACCGTCAGCAGATCTCACCGTGGCCAGGGGGCACAATAATTCAATAATTGAAGTGCTTAAAAGGTGTGGTGAGTTATTATGGCAAAAAGCTCAAAACATTAGGTTAGTCTCGCATTGCCAGACCTTCCTTTACGGGCATTATGGGGTGGGAGGAAAACGTGCTCTGGTTTATTGTCATTTCTCTAAAGCGATCACAATCGTCTTGGGCGGTGCTAATAACAGCGCCTCTGCAAAATAGCCCCGGGAAGGAACTTGTTTTGGTTGAACATGTGTACGTTCAAAGGTCGTGCAACAGAAAACTCAGATTGGACAGATAGTCTGTCTAGCTGCAGAGATCTGAGGAGCAGTTAACCATAGTCTTTATAAATCCACCGGAGTTCAAAATTAAAAATTAAAAATGAGGGACATCCGGCGGATCTTCCGGCAGCACCGGAGCAATCCCCTAAATGAATCGCCGTCGATATAGATTATAATCAGGTAATTCAAATCGTTTTGGTCACACATTCTTTGTTCTTAGTTGTACTTTAATGAAAATAGGGGGAAGAGATTTATTACAGCAGTTTAAACACTTCCTGAAATAAATGACCCATAACCCATAAGCCTATAACTTCAGATGGTTGATTTTTTTGTTTTTGTATTTTGTATTGCTAACTTTTAGGTCACCTCATATATTTTGGCTGCTAATTTTACTATCCCATATGCATAGCTTTAGTAATTAACATGCAAGAAGCCATCATCATTACAGAGAAACTGTTTCCAGACGGATGATTGTGGATCTAACGTCAACTGTGTCGCAATTATATGTCAATAAATTAGACTTTTGGGGATCTTTGAACCCACTAACATTCCTCATTTCTTCACGGCCCCTGTAGCTGTTGTCTCCGTCTTTCCTGACTCCTGGGGCCCGGCTGGCTGGTATGAAGGGAGGGAGGGTGCCGTCGTTCTCGTTAGCATTTGGGCCATTTAAAGCTGATTATATGGAGCTGGCTGTGCCATAAAGCTTCCCTTCATGAGAGATCACCCGGCCAAACCGCACGTCCGACTGTCAATATGACGGCCGTTGCCTGGCAGGCCAAACACAGTTTGCTGGAATGCTGTTTAATCAGAAGACAAATGCCATATTTTCAGCAGTTTGTTTTTACGGCCCAGCGGGTGGTGTGTGTGTGTGTGTGTGTGTGTGTGTGTGTGTGTGTGTGTGTGTGTGTGTGTGAGAAGCAGCATGAGTGAGTTTGTAATGTCGCTTTGAATTTGTGCTTAGGTTATATAAACATGCAATAAGCAAAAGCATATTTTTTTTGTTTTTGTGCTTTTCTGCATACTGTTTGAATGTTTGAGAAGGTTGTTCCTGCAGAGTCACAGTGGTTTGAGAGAGAGTGATTATTTATATATATATATATATATATATATATATATATATATATATATATATAAATATATATATATATATATATATATTATAAGTGCATACACTTCTTTAATGTTAGCGTATGTGTAAGAGAGAAGAGGTCGTACCTTATACTATATACTATAGGGTATGTTAGCATTTATAGGGTAAGTTAGCATTTATGTGTGCTGTGCCAAGGGCCCAATGTGGCCACCCATGATGATTGTGGCGCCTCAGAGTAACACAGCTTGAATCAACAGCAAGACAAAACATCTGAACCCCGCTGAGTTTCTCTGTAAGGGGCCAGTTAATGGACCTGGTCTGAAAAAACAAACAACCCATAAACACACGGTTCAACACACAGTAGCAACCATTGTGTCTGCTTTTGTCACTACTGTCTTCAATTCAGAAGAATGGTATTAATAAAGAGAAGGTATGAATGTATAACTTCAGAGTTTTTCAAGCTAGCTGTCTCTTGCATGTCCACGGTCAAACCAGCTCATTTCATTTCAATCATTTTCCAGACATTGCTTTGCGAGCGACGTTACATCTGCTCTGCTCGCCAAGTCTCCAACTTTAGCGGCGGCTAGTTTGACAATGGAGAAGCGAGGGAAGGCTAGTTTGACTGCAGTTATTTTTGTGAGAGAAACATTGCTATGCAATTCTCTGCTAGCTGCTACTACTACCAGTGTTGTAGTCAAGACCACGTAAACTGAGACCAAGTCATTACCATGACCAGAGTTTATCGAGGCCGAGTCAAGACCAAGACCAGACCAAACAACTGAATCATACAGTATATACACATCTAGCTAATATGTAAAGCTAATATTCGCGAAATCTCTTTGGGTGAGGGGAGAAGAGATTTCTGAAGAGTTTTTGTACAGGGGCAAATTGATAACTTTAGCTAGCTAGCTTCGCTAGCATCACTTACTATCTACTATTGGCCAGGCGTCCATGATTATGCAAGCTCATGGAACCCAATTTGTTCAGGTCCTATCCCCTGACCAGTCGGCTATCCTAACCCTAACTACTCGAGGTCATTGACTAACCCCAACCAATCGGGCTGCTTTGTAAGGCGGGACTTGCCTAGAAGTTGCGTGGGATCCATAATAACGCGTCACTTAAACTTACCTTTCTTTATGCTTCCTTACTTAGTAAAGAAGCATATCAAAATGTTAGGTGGTCCCAGATGTGTCGGTTAGCGTTACATTGCAGAATTTACACGCTGCTGTGTGTTTTCTTTTAGATGTTGTTTTGCAAATAAACTCAAAATATATAATAATTAAAATGTAATAAATACAATGTTATTACTGACAATTTGGCCGACATCTCTGAGACAGCCACAGCTTCTTCTCCTGTCACCTAAATTCACTTTGGGAGTGCGTGTTAAGGGTTTAATAGAAATGAGTTATTGGTTGCATATGAAGCAAGATGTTTTACATCCAATCACAGTATTGATGTTAAGAAATAAATCAGACCATAAACAGGCAATTTAGTGATATCCCTGCAGTTGTGGTCTTGACCGGTCTTGAAATAAAATCCTGAGTCCTCTTCATCCCAGACCGAGACAAGGCCGAGTAAAAATGTGGACGATTCCGAGACGAGACCGAGACTAACATAGAGTAGAAAGTTACATTGGAGAAGTTTACTTATTTCATGTTTAAAGCTCTTATTTAGAGTTGACTTATTTGTGTATGGCTGTAAAGACTATGCTCTTGCTAAAGTGTTCCTTTCTGCACAATGCAAAAAT
This sequence comes from Gymnocephalus cernua, assembly GCA_023631565.1. Lineage (NCBI taxonomy): Eukaryota > Metazoa > Chordata > Actinopteri > Perciformes > Percidae > Gymnocephalus > Gymnocephalus cernua. The sequence continues at coordinate 19,001,395 of CM042443.1, forward strand.
GCATTCTAAACCTGTCTCTCCTTCTAGTTTTTAAGAGATCAGGAGAAATAGAAACTCTGGTTTGAAGAGAACTAAAAAGGAAGTAATGTTTTTGATTTGTGCAGGATTACTTTTAACAAGGGACATCTGTCTTTAACAAAATGTGAAAGGCCATTTGCGCTCAATTTTTTTTTACTTACTCAAAAATAATAAATAAAACAGATTTGCACTGGATTAAAATCATACTCGCCCACTGCAATTACTAAATAAGAGCAGGGCTTTTGGCAGAGAGATTTGTACAAGACTGTATGTTTTGTTCCAGTGCTTATGAAAAATATTTAGGATAAATAAATGTACGCCGGTTTTTACGGCAGTTTTTCCTTAAGCACATTAAAGGATCTAAGAATGGTGGTGGTGCCAGCTAGCCTGGACTGGCTTCTGTAGATTAGCTTGTTATGTCTTCCATACTTGCATGTTTTTTTTTTTTCATACAGTATAGCTGCATTTTGTTCTGTAATTGATTAGTGATAAGTTTGATTTGAGACAGGCTTGTGATGACAGCCTGTAGAAATAAATATACTACAATTCAAACTAGCATTTCAACAACAGCTACCACTATTGCATCCAGGGACTTAGAGAAAATATGTACTTAAATCAGTTCCACACTGAACATAGGAACAGTATTTTTAACATGATTAGATACACCCACCCAGGAATGGATGTGGATAATGCTTGGCTTGGTCCACTGAGGTTGTTCTGTGTCGTCCAAACCATGAACCGTGCAGTTTATGTATCTGATAAGGCCTGATTCTGGCCAAGGAATGTCTTCCACTAGAACATCTTCGTTGAAAATAAATGCTCCGGGTCAGTCAGTCTTCATCTGGGAAGCTGGCCCAGCCCGCTCACTAACCACCACTTTGTTTCTGAAGCGATGGAAATAAATAACCGCCCATCTGAAATTTGTTTCCCCAGTCGATAAGTTCAAACCCTTTACAGGAATGCTCTTTTTCACTTCCCACTGGACCTCTGATTGTGTATTTTCTGTATGTGTGTGCGTGGGTATGTGCATATTTATGTGTATTTGTGTGATTATTAGATATGTCCCAACCCATGGCCAAAGGTCGAGCTCGCTCCAAGCCACAGAAAGCATGAATCAAAAACCACAGGAGTTCAGCCAGATACACAACAATAGTGACCATAAATATTGAAAGGAAGACACACGCCAAAACACTTGGAATGCCCCATGTTTGTCGGTGTACCCGTGTAGCTCTTCGAACAGGAAGAATGACACATTTATGCATCATTTTAATATTATTCCTGTTTTTTTCAGCTAACAGTACGCATAGTTGGATATGAGTTTGTTTTCCTCCTTTGGAAAACAGCAGTTAGGTGCCATTCAGTCTTGTCCATCATGAAAAGTATCTTTAGAGAGACATAATCCATCACAATAACCATAAAGAGAGTCTGTGTATCTTCACTTCACTCTGCTGCGTTGTGTTTTCATATCAGTGCTGCATGACGTTAAGCTCCGCTTCCTGCCAGTCACTGCATGCCCACAGGAAGAAACAGAAACTCTTTACTCTTTACTCACTTTGTGGATTTTGGCACATCAAAGATCCAAAAAAAAAGTGTAATTGTTCTTTTTTAAAACATGCCTGCAAATGCTATCAAGTTATTACCAAGTGGGTATTCTCCCGGATGCTATAGAGATGAAATAGTCCATTGGAGAGGTTCTTCCTGATGACTGGACAGTAAGACTAACTGCTAATTTCCACCGACTGCGGAACGTCTGCGGATCTGCTCCGGAACGGCGGCGGAGTCAATCGGTTTCCATTAAAGTCAATTGAAGGCTGCGTTCCGACTCCGTCCCAGCTCCGGCGATCGCAGCCCTTCCGGAGCAGATAAGCAGAACTTCTATTTTTGCCGGACGCCGGAGAGCTCCGCAGCAAAGGGCAGATGCGGGACAGGAAGTCGAGCACAGAAACAAAATAAAGCATCTGGTTAATTTTCAAAATAAACTACACCGTGCTCACGGTGGATCATATTTCCCTGCGCTACATCTTGAAAACGTTGTAATGGGCGGAGACAGGCCTGAAGTTAAGGGAGGCAGCAGTTAATGTGGACTTTGAGACAGAGCTGTGTTGAACCATCAAAAACCGTGTGTCCACCATGACACAGGACTCTAACTGACTTTCCATTAGCATTGTTTCTGTGGTGCCTACACAAGATTTGAACACATCATATGCTAGCACCATGTAATGCATTGTTAAGAGATTGTAGTCATTTCATGTATTTCTGTGACATCAGGCTGCCATAGTTGAGGTTTAGTTACATTTCTGAGGAGGTGCACTAGCCTACCTTCGGCGCTACCTACCATGCATAGTCTCCATAGCTACACTGCAACCCCAATGCACAACTCTAAATACTGTATAGCGTATGAGTCCTTAAACCATGCTTGCAGCTCTGTGAGGCTGTACTTGAGGCTGTGCTTTGAGCTTACAGTTTTTTTACGATCGCTATGACAATTTTTTCAATACTTTTAACAACTTTCCTAAACTCTTAACGCACCAACACACCTACAACACACAATTGACAAAACAGTTAATTTCATGCTCAAAATCACACGTTGTAAACTAAACTCCAACACTAATTTCCAAAATACAAGAATACACTAACACAACACTAAGTCTACCAAAACACTGCAAACATGTCTCAGAAATCAAATATTTCTTCCAGAACACTAACACATGTTCTCTTCCAACAGGAACATTTAGTCAGTCATAGCCTAATGTCATAAAAACACTGATATCAGGTGGAATTACAGAAACTGCATTATTTTGTGTCAAGTCTGCTCCTTATACAATAGACACTATATTGTATTGATCATAGATTGTGCTTTGCACTGCAGTTTCTCTTGAAGCCTCTCTACATTTGTGTTTTGGTGGTTTAGTAAATGCATTTTGTTTCCTTTGCTGCAGAAATTCAATACAAAAAAAATGAATGACCCATCTCAGAGTAGCTTTATAGAATGTACAGTTTATGAAATGCGGGTGGTGTTGGCGCAGTGGATATGACACATGCCTTTGGTGTGGTGGATCTGGGTTCAATTCCTACTGCGATACATCAACCAATGTGTCCCTGAGCAAGACACTTACAGTAACCCCTAGTTGCTCCAGAGGCGTGCAACATCTGACATATGTAGGAATTGTAAGTCGCTTCGGATAAAAGCGTCAGCTAAATGACATGTAATCTAATGTAATGAAAAAAAGAAGACAGAGACAGAATTGTCCTGGTACTCGTCTTCCTCTCCCTCATGCAGGATTTTTTCTTACTTCCTCTGTGTTCATCTTTACAGAATTGTTCCTTTTCCACACAACATCAGCCCAAATAGGTCCTCTTTTACTGTATATACTACAGTAACATATGGTCATGCGATTGAAAGAACTTCGACACCTGAGTGTCTTTCCTTGATGGGAATCAGCTGTGATTGATCTATTTGCATAGCTCCAATCAGCTGTTTCTCAGTAGCAATGGAATAAAATGCAGGGGATATATTTGTGTTTCAATTTACAATATGAACAGCTGTTCACTGTGACTTTAGCCTATATGTCAGGTTTAGAACATGATGTTATCTGTTCTGACTTACAGTGTGAAAGCATTTGCAAATTGGTCAGTACAAATCCATTGTTTTGGTCTTGGTTGAGCTTGTGTGTAAAAGAAGTTGAAGCATTTTAAATTTGTGTTAACTGTATGCATTTTGTGTCAAAGCAACACGAAATGTGTGAATTGTATAGCATACACAGGCGGATGTTGTGCTAACTGTGTTAAGAGTTTAGGAAAGTTGTTAAAAGTATTGAAAAAATTGTCATAGCAATCGTAAAAAAAACTGTTATGCTAACATCAGCATGCTAACAGGCTCATATTGACATTGCTAATGTACTGATCTTAAGCAGGCAATGTTTCGAGCCCAAAGTAAAACATTTTCGAAATTTAATGAAGTTAAAAACAAATGTGTGGTTTTTTGTACACGGATAGTAATGTTTATCATGGTCACCATCTTAGGTAAGCGTGTTAGCATGCTAACAATTGCTAATCAGCACTAAACACAAAGTAGCTACAAATGAGGCTGATGGAAATGCCATCAGTTTTGCAGGTATTTGGTCATAAACCCAAGTATGGTATGAATTGGAATATTTACTTGATGGTGGTGCTATGGGAAATCCTGCAGGGGGGGGCATAAATGTATGTACCAAATTTCATGGCAATCCATCCAACAGCCATGGAGATATTTGACTTTGAGCTCAAACAGAATTCCTGATGATGCTATCCCAAGAGTCATGCTGCTAGCATGGCTAAAAAAGACAAAATAAGTTGACAGGGGATCATCATGCTTTGTCCACATGTTTTTTTCATTCATACTTTTGATTTATTTTCTTTTTTTATTGCATCTTTCTTCAGCCGGGATGGCAATATACAGTAATCCAGGGTCTGTAAAGTTTAAATTTCAAAATAATGAAAAATAAGTGCCTGAACAAAAATCTGTGTGCATTGCAAAATAACTTAGAAAAGCAGAGGTTCAGTAAATGGGCTGTATCCCTCCTTGACACTGATATCCTTCAGCAATGTAAAATAAATGACTCCAGTAATGTCTATTCAACATTTCTCTTCCTCTCCCTCCTTTTTTTTACCAAGCTAGGAAAACCACATGCACGGTCTATATGATCCAGCCCATATCTAAAGACAATACAGGCTAGCCTTCCGACCGGAGCACCAATAGAGCTTTTGAATGGCAGTCAAAAGAGATCATGTTTTGTATCCCATCTAGCGGTTTGGGAGAAGAAGAAAAAAAAAAAACGCTGGCGGAAATCAAAGAAATGTCTTTGTGGAAACAAAGATCATCTGTCTCTTGTCTTTTCTCTTTTGACAGGAAAAAGAATGTCTGAGGGTTGTGATTAATGAAAGTATGGCGAGGGTACACAAAGTCAGGAAACACACACACGCACACACACACACACACACACACACACACACACACACACACACACACACACACACACACACACACACACACACACACACACACACACACACACACACACACACACACACACAGTCAAACAGAGCCTGGGCACCTGGAGGAGGCATGGATATAATATCCATCACAGTGAGAAAAGATGACACATTTTATGCAGTGAAACGCAAAGCCCCGCCAGCCGGCTCAGCTGTGTGTCCTGAGGCATTTGTCTTTGGCAGGGAAACACACACACACACACACACACACACACACACACACACACACACACACACACACACACACACACACACACACACACACACACACACACACACACTCTACTATACACCTGTTCACGTAGACACATATACACTTAAATTGAACAGACATACACACACATCCACCTTTACACCACAGAGGCTGTCATGGCAATATAACTTTTTTACTACAATTTTGTGGAACTCACACGACATTCAGAGAACAGAGAGGCAGCAACCGAGCGCGCTCACAACCACACACTGCTGCTCTTCGGTGTTGAGTGTTTGGAAGGGTGCTGCGCTCCCCTGCAGGAAGCAGAATTGAGTGTAAATGTGACAGACTCTGAGTTCCTCTCACCACTCTTGTCATTACTCTAGACATTATGGCTGTTGATATTGGATGAATTTAAAGCTTAGTTGCTTCACCGATAATCACATCGGTCGAGCTAAACCTCAGCGGGTGGAGCCGTGGAACCACAGCCTGCTCTCCAGTTGGCCGTGCCGATGTGCCAGATGTTACATGCAAGCAAGGGTGTGGAGCACTGATGAAATCAAGTGCAGGTGGCACATGAGGCAGCAGGTTAGGCTGGGTAAATCCAGCCCGATACATTCTTTTATCCTGCTTCTGTTACAAATCTGCAGGAACCAATCACAAACTGGCTTATCCACCTGGCACGCTATTGGCGGGTTTAACACGATGGCGATAGAGAAGCGACCAAGCAGCTTTTTGCTTACATTCAACAAGCCGGCCACTGAAGCGCACCAACCCGTTGATGCCGCTGTCGCTGCTACGTCACCCGGATCGTTGGTCTGATTGGTTGAAGGACTATACAACTGCGTACAGAGTCATTTGAACTATGGCCGTTGATCACGCCTCTTGTGCAGTAGAAAATACAGAGCAGACTCCCCAGACTAATTAAACTAAAGCATTAGTCTGGTGATAGCCAGACTAGCGGCAGCTATGATTCATAGTAAATCTTTATCAGCTGATGGTCAAACTACAGCAGAACAAGACTAAAAGTAAAATAAAATAATAATAATGTAATAATATATATTATAGTAGTAATATAATAACTGTATTAATAATAATACCCTGGCACCAACTAAAGTGATATGGATTCCTGACAGGGTTGGATTCCAGTTTTCATGAACCATTCGTACATGTAGCTACGAAAAGTAAAGCACTGTAATTCATAAGTTCTCCACGTATTCTTTTGCTGTATGCACCACATTGACTGCTGCTGTATAAGAGCGCTCTGGACCGCGTAGAGAGGAGGTCGGTGTGCATGTCTGGGTCATAAAACACAAGGCTTTTAACCCAGGGAGTGGAGTTCGTAATCCAAACCACAATCTTTTTTTCTGATCTTAACTAGTCATTTTGGTGCCTAAACTCGTCTCCGCGTGACGCTCCGCAAAACTCCAGCGGTGGCCTAATTTTGTATCATATCATACGAATGGGCGTGCATACGTTTTCGTTACGATATCATACGAACTAGTTCATGAGAATACACTTTTCATTTTCTAGAACTTTATGAGGCAGCGTTCTTTCACAATATGTATATTTCCCTGTGAAGTGATGTCGTGCTGGCCCTAGTCAGTGAACCAGATTCCACTCCGGTTCAGTCTGCGCATACACAATTACAACAGCGAACAGGGTCCTAATAATGGCACGCATATGCAATTACAGTACACATCTATACATCCACATGCAGATGGAAAAGGAACACACACACTAGGGTATACATTTTAGCAATCTGATGGTCTGTCTGCTCCGGTAATAGGCGAGCAAACACAGACAGAACTAGACTGATTCATCTTTAATGATGGACCCACGCACACACACATAATAAGATGCACAAAGTGTGCCCAACTTAAAGAACAGATAATAAATTGAAGAATGTTACCGAGCAGGCAACAAGATTCCCTTCTCGTTACACAGATGTGCTAATGTAGAGGCTAAGCCCTCGGCTGAGAAGCACTGATACACACTTGAAGCTGTGGGACGGGTAGGACAATGCCAGGCTGGAATATTGACACCAACGGAAGCTCTGCACTGCCATCTTCTGGCTTTGCACATACTCTGATAAGACAATGCATTTATAGATCACAGGATGCATTTGGATGATGTCATCACTGGCATAACAATTAACAAATAGTAAAAAAAAAAAAAAAAAAAAGCAAATGGAGCAAAAAGCAGGACATTTAAAATGTTAGCCACAATGTACAGCTATAGCATAGTATAACTGAGGCAGGAGGAGCTGGGACTCAGAGAAACATCACATTATCATGCAACATCAATGATTGAATCTCCATCTCTTCAGTGTATTTAAACTACACAATGTGTAGGCATTCCCGTACACTACGAGCTGCATTCTAGTCGTCGGAAAATATTTAGAGTTGCAAAAATTCCTCCTAACATATTTCACTCAGAGCAGTCAAAGCAATCCATGTGTACAACAAATACAAGTTAACAAAATTCAGTTGCATTAAACGTCATTGAAAACACAAGTCAAAGCAGCAAATACGTTTGATAGGAATGCAAGTTAATGGCAGCCAAATAAAATGTTCTTTGTCGACATAATGAGGAAACGACAATGAAAGTATCTGGGAATTTAGCTTGATTCGTGATTTAAATAATTTGGTTTCACTGCCTGATAAACGCTCCGTTTTAGCGGTTGTGACACAGGTAGGGAAGCCAAATCTGAATGGCTTGTTGAATCCTAGAGATGGGCATGGGGTACTCTCCATAAAATCATCTCTCAATGCAAATCAAACCAGCTATTAGGCTAACTGAAATAAAACCATGCCAATCTCTAGGTATGGTGAAGGGTATGTGATGATGTGGGGCTATTTTAATTCCGAAGGCCAAGGGAACTTTATCAGGATGCATAGTATCCTGGATCCATGAAATAACTGGCCTTTCAAAATAAAAATCTGCCTGCCTCTATGGGAATTTAACATAGGGGTGTACTCACTTACGCCCCCTGTATTTTAAGGAACAACATTTATTTATTTACGAAACATTATTCATTCACAAAGAAAATTGGTGTCCTTAAAGGTTGGACTTTTCCTCATTTCTTTTAATTAAGGCATTAAGATCAATTTCCAAAAGATGATTTTTTTTTGTATTCCTCTTTTTAGTCAACTTTAGCATGGGTGTCCTGATTTTGTCACATGACTGTACTTGGCCAATAAAACAGATTCTGGATTCTTGATTCAAACCAGCAACTTCCATTTCATCACCTATGTGGCATGTGGTTGTCCACTGTGTCCTCTAAGTGACTCTGCAGATAGATCCACATTTCGGCTAACATACATGACAGACACGCCGCTTCACTGATCCTTCAGCAGGTTTCTATACAGCACATTTCATACTCTTTCATCCGGCTTCCCTTCCACGGTCCTATTTATAGGGTCGGAGGTCAAGATTCATAAATGATTCACAACATGCTAAAAAAGATTCTTTGCGGCCTCAAATTTGCCAAAAAGGAAAAGCAACAGGAGACAAAATAACAGGTGGAGCCAATTTGACCTATGGGTCAGCACGCATTATGCACACACAGTCTTCTTCTATGCTCACATGCGTGCATCCATCCTCGATTCAAGCGCCAGTCCACCTTGTAACAATCTGCGCACGCTGTGGATCAAATCATCCGTTCCAAGCGGTGATTGAAACAAGATGGACGCAGCACTGGGAGGATGATTTGTAAAATACATGGCAACAAATTATTTACAGGGCTCCTCGCCACCCAAAAAAACATTCCCAGGGAAAGGAGCTTGAGATTTTACTGGGATGAATAAGACTTTTATGAGATGTGATGGACAGATACAGAGCTGAGGTTTATGGCTCTGCTGTGGCCGGCTCGTCCAAAGGGATACATTAAGGAAAGGATGGGAGGGAGGGAGAGATAGATGAGGAGGAAAAGAAGGGGTGAGGGAGAGGAAGAGACGTTAAATAAAGGAACCACGTGGAGTGGTCACGGTACATTCTTCCGCAGACTGAGTTTTCAGTCTCACGTTTAATTTGCCTTTGCACGCTTGACACTGGCGCCGCTATTACAACTTTGAAACACATCTCGGGTATTACATTTCCACATTCTACAGTTTGAAATTATTGGACCCTTGTTCTCGGCCCCTATTACACACTTACTGCAGATGATCGCCAGGAATGTGAATGTCTGTCCGTTTTAAGAGGAAGTGGGAAGCACGCTGGGTTTTTACAGTTCGTTGCAAACATGGGCAGAGCTGCTCTGAGGGCAGAGACGATCTTCCAATTTTAAATAAAGGGACCAGGCTGGGGCCACATGCCAAATTAGGGGTACCAAATATATTAGGCATAAGTGTAACATACCACCAACCCTCCATAGGTTTGGTTCTACCAAAGACTGATGGTACACATATAAGAAAAAACACAAGAATACTCATTCAGTGTGTTAACCTGCATTTTATTTATCACTGCACATGAACACTATCCCATCTTTGGGGATAAAGGTAGGGTTAAAAATGTATGAAAGTATTTTCCACAGTTAGGGGGGGTCCAGAGGGGGGTCGAGGGCCACCCTGCCAGTGTTGGTGAACAATTAATTGTTATGGTTTTGGGTTTTTTGTCTTATTTTGGTAGTCTGTTTTGTATTTAGTTCTGTTTCCTGTTTTATTTTGAATTCTGTTTCCTTCATGGTCTTGTCTAGTTTTACTTCCTGTCTTGTGTTTTTCCCGCCTGTCTGATTGTTCTGCCCCACCCTGATGTGTCTCACCTGTTGTATCACCTGTCCCTTGTTTGCTCGTTTCCCTTTTGTATTTAGTCTGTGTGTTCCCCTTGTCCTTTGTCAGATCATTGTGTTTCTGTTTGTGGATGGTATTTGTGAGTCTACCCATTTGTCTTGTTTTTGCTGTTTCTTGTATTCTTGTTTTGATTGCTACTTCAGTGTATGGATTACACTCCCTGCTGTTTTTGTGGACACTTTTTGTTGTATGGACTTTTTGTTAAATTAAATCATCAAGCAACTCTACTCCTGCCTGCTCTCTGCTTTTGGGTCCACAATTCCCTGAAATCCCCTGACATTAATGGCTGAAACAACTGAAGTAGCTTTTGGGCTGGGGGAGTAAGTTAGGCAGTAGCTTTACTACTAACGAAAAGATTAATTCCAAGCATGCAAAAAATAATTGTAATATTGTAATGAATTATACTTATGAAAAATTCATTAATTCATCCTGTTTTCTTTGTTTCTGTATGAGAACTGCAGGTGGTACTAGTATTTATCCCCCCCCCCCCCCCCCACTACAAAACAGCTAACGCTCATTAACTAATTCAACTTTTTCATTGCCTATTTGATATGTAGTATTTTTTATCATTTTACATAATTGCCCATTTTAAATAGTTTATACAGTTGTATTTCTTGTTTGAACATATTTAATCTATGATATGTCTTGTTTTGTTGGGGGGAGTCCTCTGTGCCTGTGTGTGCCAAATGCATGAATATTGAATGTGTGGGCTTTAGTTTGTGATGGCCCTGGGCCGTATGACAGTACCTGTTTTAGCCTGCCTCGGTTTCCCTCCTTCAGGTGTTCCCTGATTGCCCGACTCTCCTCTCATCTCGCTAAGGGATTAGACTCACCTGAGCTGTTTGGTTCCAAGATGGCTCCCTCTCTTCCTCCGGTGCAAACTTTGTTGTTTGCAATTTTTTTAACCCACCACAATCGTCTTGGGAAGGAACTTGTTTTAACGGAACATTTGCACCCCAGAATAGAAAGTGCCAAATACAATATAAAATGAAGTTAACTGTTCACGCCAATCGCATACATTTGTGTTCAACATTGGGGGGGTTTAGATCTCCACTTTTGAGCAAAATTGAAATTTTGAACGTCAAACACTGTCTCTTCTGTCTCGTCAGAAAAGTCAGCGGTTTAAAGACCACTGGTATGGTATGGAACTTAAAGGGGTCTTTGCAGCTCAAAACTTATAGCTACATTAGGTTTGGCCACATAAAAATATTGATTAGTGCAGAAATAATTGTATTATTACATTCAGATCAAACAAAGGGTGTCTAAATAAGGTACCTTCTTGAGTAATTAATTACCTTTGTTAATTACCTCACTGCCAGGTGCCATTATTTTGTCATTATTGTACGGTATATTGTTTGTACTCCATACCATCTTAACATGGATTTGAGTTTATATAGATTTGAATTGAAATCGGAAGAGAGAGTAACTGAGTTTTTCCTGCCACAGTGTTGTAAAGCAGCATTGCATTCTGGTCAACTTTGTGATACTGTGGCTGCATAAAGTGGCCTCTCTCCCTCCTCTCCTCTGCCTGTCATCTATTGTGTGTTTGACCAGGGTAGGAAGAAAAAGCATACACCAAACAATTAAACAGAGCCAGAAATGAAAGCTTTTTAGCAGCTTGAATATTTGAGAGGACATTAGTCAGAGAACAAAGCCTCAGATTTATGATTTGGTCACCACTTGACCCTCTCAAGCTTGCTAACTTCAAATTAATGCTGATCTTTAGCTCCGGCCTATTGAAAAGATTTCTGTCTCGGGAGCAGCTGTGCGTAAAAGAACATTTTCTTAAAGTAAAACCTCAAGCCGAGAGTGCTAATGGGGCCTAGGGGAGTGGTCTGGGATGGGGAACGGGGCCTTTGGGGGAAAAGAGGCGGGCTGATGGAGGGCAGGACAGAGAGCGAAGGGCTTGTAAAACTTGTCTGGGGCTGATGCGGTCTCGCTGTGTTTCACGGAGGCTGATGTTAACTGCTGCAGCGAGGTGGAGGGTCTGAGCCCGGTCTGTTTATCCTGGAAAAGGAGGGTAGCTGGGTGCAAAGAGAGAGAGAGAGAGAGAGAGAGAGGGAGAGAAAGAGAGAAAGAGAGAGAGAAAGAGAGAGAGAGAGAGAGAGAGAGAGAGAGAGAGAGGGAGAGAGATGACTCTGGGTGATGCTGGCTCTGACTGCAGATGGGTGGGCTTTACAGTACGTGTGAGAGTTGTTCTGACCGCATGCGTTCATGTGGTGGATGCTCGTGCCACCCGACTGGCAGACTGATTATTGAACTCGCACATCTAGAAGGGACTTTCACATAGGATGTAACTCTACTCCCGCACTGTAAAATCCATCATTTACGATGGCTTTTTGCATTGCACAAAAGCACTTTTTCTTCATCCATGTCAGCTGGATGCAGACCAGAGGCTTAGCTCTGTAGAGACAGCGCTGACAGCCACGCCCACCGGAGGGGAAAACAATCAACCCCACAATATGCAACTAACGGCTGAAACGCTAACAGAGTGCCCAGCGTTAGCTAAGTGTCAGGATCCCGCAGTCTTCCATTCTTCCTGCTGATTCCACACGTCTGTATCCACTTTTGTCTTCGTAAAAGCTGAGTTTTTCAATTCGACAGCGTATAAAAACTTACACTTTACGTTGTTGGTAGTGCATATCACCACACAGCAGCTTTTCGGCATTTTTCTGTTGAATAGACGATGAGGCACCTTCACGCAATACAAGTCAATGGAGAGCGGGGAGTTGTTTTCCCCTCCGTTGGGGCGGGGCCTAAAGTTTCTATCCACCGTTTTCAAATACAACAGTCTGAACATGATTAGGGGCGCCGGTAGAAGAGCTCTCCACAGCACTTTTTGCCTTCTTTGAATGTGCAGTACATACAGTATGCCTCCTGCTACTTTAAAACAACAATCCCCACCTTGATTTATTCCCCTCGCACATTTTCTCATGCATATCTGGGCGGTGCACTACATCAAGATGCAAACCATAAAGTTGCAATGGAGCCTGTGTCATGCGACAGCACAGAACATTTCGTCCATTAACACTCCCAGTTATTTTTCCCTTTCATGGGGCTATTCCTGATTTCCTGTGGGGAATCAACTCTCTTATCTCACACTTGACTTGACATTTTACCAGGTGTGTGTTTTTTATTAATTGTCTAGGGAGAGTTGACTGTTGTTCTTATATCCAGCTCTTTCCTACTTGTGCATACCAAATCTGCATGATATATATATATATATATATATATATATATATATATATATATATATATATATATATATATATATATATATATTACAACCAATACCCAACCTTAGTTGGCTAGGAACAGTTAATTCCATTAATTTCTTGAACAGAGTCAATTATGTTTCTGATTCATGACAGCAGCTGGCAACAGAAAGACGAAAACCTGGTATGAAAAATATTTATTACATCTTCCTATATCTAAAACAGTGGCCGGTTCCTGTGTTTTTGGCAATATTAAGCTCCATCCCCTTATGTAAGCCTCATCAAGGCTGTGAAAATGTGAAAAAATAAATGTCCCACAATACCTCATCCTTCTGGTCTTATCATCACTGTAAAGGGATTCGGGGAAATTAAAGTCCCATCACTCCTCTGTCTGTTACACGTACATTACCATTACTCTCTTATTGTAAGTACATAACCAGAATTCTTGGCCTTGAACTACGCAAAACATCGGGCCATGGCCTAACCTCTGCTACAATGAGACTGAGCCTCTTTCCTTCTTGGCCGTTTGATCCTTTGCACAGATGGTTTTCTTCAAGAAAAGGTGCTGAGTGAGAACTGAAAAGCCAGGTTTATGGTATCAAAAGAAACTAAGAATACAGAGCGCTCACGCTGTCCTGCCAAGAATGGCTCGGGATAGCGGGGGAATGAGCAAACCAAAAGGCTCTGACAGGAGGTAAGGATCATAGTAGTTATTATTGAGAGACCTGAGTCCTAATTGCATATATAACCAGAAGGGCACTCAGAGAGCACAGATCTCTACCAAGGCCATGCCCTATCTCACAATCTTAAAGAAAAAACAGTGCAAAATAATCTGTGTTCATGTGATTCGGATCCACTCCGAAATGTAAAGGCTTCTTCCTTGGCCCATGCTACACCCTTCCACCAAGGTTCATGAAAATCAGGCCAGTAGTTTTTCCGTAATCTTGATGACAAACAAACCAAACCCTGGAAGAGGTGATTATTTGAATGCAATTCACAAGCTTAGAATTTCCTAGAATGCTAGGGATGGCGACAATAGAGGCAAATTGTAGATTAGTTTTAGCAACAAATAAATAATACCCCTCTAAAAAATGAAACAAGCCAAATTTCAATCGGTTGGACATAGATCTGTAAATGGAGTCAAATACCATAGTTAGGGCGATTCGAGATCACCTTCTCACCACAAACTAACCGCTCCAGAGTTTGTTTGGTCCGCTTTTGGTGCGTACCCGAGTGCAAATGGCACGTTCTCACCTGCCCTGATGAACATACGAACTTGACAAACGAACTGTAGTGCGACTCAACCGAACTAAACGAGGCAGGTGTGAAAGCCCCCTGAGTCACCATGCACTTTCGTTGCAGTGTTTGACACACTGAAGCATTAGATTTACTATTTACCCTGAATTGATCACTATTTTAGTGCGGGCATTGCTTCAATCCAAACCTCAGCAGTCATTTACATATACCAAGTTATGTGGAAAGAAGCCATAATACTCATATCCCGGCGCCATTCTTCTTCTTTTCCATTCTCTAAAACTCACATCTGGTCGGCATGCCTGGCAACGATGAGCTGAATGACAGCTCAGCACTTGAAGCTCTCCATTTCAGTGGAGGACATCACGGTGTCATCCTCAATCCTGCAAAAAAGCATCGGTGTGGTCATGAATGATCAACTGATAAATCAAGTCAAAGTCAAATACTCTCTGATCAAACGTTAGCTCATTCAACCACACTCACACTAGATGCAGCCCAGATGCTAGTGCAGGAGGTGGTCATCTCCACATCAGATGACTGCGCTGCCATACTGCCTGGCTCCATCCAACTGATGAAGAAAGTGTCAGCGCGTGTGGTCTCCATCCTGCCCACAGTCTCTGACATTGATGCATTCCCTCCACTGGCTCACTGAGTGCAGAAGCTTGCATTAGACGCTGATGCTAGCGTATCAGGACAAGTATGGAGAGGCACCTGTCTGCCTCCAGGCTGTGGTAGAATCATATGCTGTAATGAAATCCCTCAAATCTACTCTTCACTTAGAGTGGAGACAAAGGTCCACGGAAAGAAATGTGTCAAGAATTCTTGAAACCTAGTGGTTTCCAGAGGAGATGAGGATTGGGCTGCACTAACTATTTTGTAAATTCATCATTAGGTTTGTAAGTAAAGTCCATTCTAACATAACTACTTAGTTATGTTCAGGCCACAAAACCTACCTAGATAGGGCCATTTGTGTTTTCGCGTCGGCCACCGTAGTTCTCCTACACGCTTGGCACATGGGAGAAGTCTCAGTTGGTTGCAATATTCAACCTCACCGCTAGATGCCACTGAATCCTACACACTGAACATTTAAGTAGTCAACATTAAAAAAAAGGCAAAGCTGACTTTTTGTTTCACGCAGGAAACAAACAGCGTCTCCTGGGTGAAAGTCTTGTGTTTGTTTAACCTATTCTTTCCATCCTCCTCCCTACACTCGTAAAGCTAAGTCACAATTAGTCAGTGGAGACCAAAGGGCGAAAATGACACACATACAGAAAGCAAAGAAAGCGTTGCGATGAAACGCAAAATTACTTAAAAAATAAAATGGCTTGTTATTAACACGCCATTTGGTGAGACCATGCTGTTGCAACAGTGCTCATATTATGCTCAATCTCAGGTTCATAATTGTATTTAGAGGTTATATCAGAATAGGTTTACATGGTTTCATTTTCAAAAAACATCATTTTTAATCATACTGCACATTGCTGCAGCTCCTCTTTTCACCCTGTGTGTTGAGCTCTCTGTTTTAGCTACAGAGTGAGACATCTCACTTCTGTTCCATCTTTGTTGGGAGTCGCACATGCGCAGTAGCTAGGTAAGGACTACTAGCCAGTCAGAAGCAGAACATGAGGGCGTGCCATGCTAGCAGTTAGCCTAGGCGAGCATTATAACGTGTGTTACAAAGTGACGCACGTTCGTCTCTGAAGTAAAGGCTGGACTACAACAGAGCTGTTTGGAGCAGTTTGTGAACAGTGTTTTCTGTTGGAGATGGTAAGTCCCTTTGGGGGGGACTTTGGGCTTTTTCACTTTGTAAACCTATAACATGCACAAAAAGATATATAACACAATAAAGGAAAGGGGAAAAGCCAAAAAGCATAATATGAGCACTTTAAGGGATATAACAAAATGGATTACCAATGGGAATACATAGTCATGAATAAATCTAAAAATAAGTCACATGGGCCTTTAGTGTACCATTTTTTTTTTGCAACAGGGATTATAATTTTTGAATGTGATAACATTGTCAGCTGTCAGAGAGTGTCCCAAGACAAAACATTAGTTTGTTATCGAGTGTCTCGCAGCCACGACATACCCTCAATCAGCCGTGTTAGCTTTAATTGGAGGTGCTCTGTGAAAATGTTGCAGTAGTGTGTGGCTCCCAGATGTAATGGGTGTAACCAAGTGTGAAAATGGGTGTTGCTGAGAAAGGACATAGTATGCATGAGACATGTTTCAGTCACCTTTTACCGGATAGGTGGATCCTGTCAATACAGTACGTCTTAAAATTCCACTGGGTGGAACTGAGTATTTATTTCAAAGAGACCAGAAAAAGCTATAAATCTCATCTAATGAAGTAATCGCGAGCCTTTGGCATCAATCAGGAACTGTATCAGCCCCAGGCAGACTTATTCTGGTGATTTTGTGCTAATGGGAAGTAAACACATGCCTATTAACCATTTAATAATGTTAAAATACCGGATCTCTTGCTCGTGATTTTTTTTGACACGTAAAGTATTGGATTCCTGTCGTCAAAATGAGTAAATCTTTCACGATGCTTTCCACCTCATGAACTGAGACAACCGCAGCCCAGGCTCCAGCTCGGGGGCTCCGCGGTCCTCTCGTGAGCTTGTTTTGCTTTCCTAAAAGCAGCGGAGATGCATGATGAGGATTTCCGTTGAAAGAGCTGTTGAATTTCTCCCCCGTGTGTGCCAGGCAGCTTCCCCCTGGGGCGACCTCCCACACTGAACAGTGTTGACACGTTATGAGCAGGCTGTGTAACTCTGCTATTTCCTTTGATTCTCTCGCTTTCCCTGCACGCGCGAGTGCGCGTGCACGCACGAATACACACCACCGTTTGACGTATTTTGCTTTTATTCTCTTTTGACTGCTTCCTTTTCACTGACATCGCCTCAATTACCTTTTCAATGCCCTCTGCCTTTTTGGACTCCCTCAGAAAGGTGGGATTCTTTGGCTGACTGCTCCCTTGAAATTCGCAATTACCATTGTTTTCATTTTTAAATATTGGCCATCTTGGTCAGGATATAATCATAATTAGGATATCCTTTTCCATTCACCAGTAATAGGCCACATTTGATGATTTCCCCTTCACATTTCAAACAGAACTGGAGGGCTTTTTCCAAGCCCAACGTTTGTGCTGCTGGATGCTTGGCGTTGCAGCCACGGTGATGGATTCGAGGCCCTTCTCAAAAACAACACGGCGTACCTTTAATCGTGGCAGTCCACTTTACACGTTAGCACAATCAATTTAATTGGGGAAATAGCTGAGCGAGAGGTGACATCAAAGACGGAGGCGAACCGCCCGACGCACGCAATCACCCAGCATCCGTTGCTGCCCCTGGACGGGGCCGTGCGTCACGGTGGCTGCAGTGGAAAAAGTGAATGGTTCACAATGCCTTGTAATGCAGAGAGAGAGGTCTTTAAGGCCTGCCAAACTGCATCACTGTGCCCATTTGTCTGGGGTGGTGTTTTTCATGTTACTTCGGGGGTCATGGAGCTCTAGCAATGTGACTCAGGAGCAGAGATGTTTCCGTGTGCTGGAGACGCAGTATGAAACGATAGTTTTAGGAGCCAGATTCTCATGTCACATTCTCCTTGCTTACATCAAGATAAGGACGAGGTCGGACCAGACCACTCGCTTGAGTTCCAGTTACTGTATAATGCTGTTCTTTGTACATGTGTACTGCACAGTACCATGTAACACAGTGTGTGGGTGGGACATTGTCACACCCTGCGTGTGCGCTCACAGTTTGTCTGTGATGCTTTGTGCTCAGATCCCGGGGGACGGTTTCGAACCACGGGAACGGCTTAGAGTTTTGAAGACTCTTTTCATTGCTAATGCTCTGCGTTAATCAACAAGCGTTGGTGATTGAATTGAATTGATCCTCCAGGTTGCGCGGTAAATGAGCGGTCAGGTGATGCGTTTCGATTAGCGCAAAAATGGATGCAGAGGAGGTGAAACGGATTATTTCTTTGTTCCAACTTCCAAGTGGCCTATAGCCTACGTTAGTCATGAATAAATGATGTTACATTTTTCATAAATGACTCATTCATAAATGACTCATTCGGGCCGAATTCTGTCGAGCTCGGGCCTTGTCGGGCCTAACTTTTAAGGCCCGACTACAGCTCTAGCGTACAGTGGTGTGGAGGTGAGCGTGGTTAGCAATCAGCTGCAGTGGCGAGAGGCGTGGGGATGGCTCGTTAGAGCAGCGCCATGCAGGTGAGTTAATTGACGCAGCTGATTCTTGTTGGTCTAATTACTCTCTCCCTTTATATGCAGTATCGTGCTGGACCTCAGATGACTGCCACACTGGACGCTGGACTGAGATAGTGTTTATTTGTACTTGGTTAAAAGTTTTGAGCTTTTTTTTTTATGTTTATGTTTTTTTTTTGCTTTGCTTGTCTATCAGCAGTATTACAGGAAAACTACTGGCCAAATGTTCATGAAACTTGGCCGAAGGGTGTAGCATGGGCCAAGGAAGAACCCATTAAATTTACAAGGAGATCGTAATCACGGGACGGATAAAGAAATAGGCCTAATGTTTTACTTGTGTTGCCATTGCGAGATAAGGTGCATTCAGTGATGTTGGAATAACCGGAAGAATTAGTTCCCGACTGAGGAAAATTCACACTGCATTAGAATTGTGGAATAGGGCATGCGTGGGCATGCCATACGAGTTCTCTATGGGTTTATTACTACAAGTGATCCCCTTCACATTACAATAAGTCAGTTGACCCATCGCTTTGATATAAATATATTGATCGACGCAGCTTTAATAACTAGAACAGTTATGCAAAGGTGGATGACTGGTTAATTAAAATGCTAAGAAGTCAACTCAATAGGTACAACACATTTATGAATGCCAGAGAGCTCTGTTTTTATGAAGTTCATGGAAATTCAGAGACATCCCAGAAACAGCAACCCTGGTCAAATGTTCCTTAATATAACAGCAAAAGTCAACCAGCAAATGAATGGTTCTCTCTTCTTTTTAAATCATGCTTTTTGTTACACTCTTAAACAACACTTGGCATAGTTAACAGTGGCTCAATTCCAGCATATTCATCTATGGTGAAGTACCAGAGAAAAGGTCCACCATAATACTCTGTTAGCACTTAATGAAATGTTCCCTGGTGTGTGCAGTCACGTACCTCAGAGGTTGCAACAACACAATGTGAGTGCAAACAATCACATTTGCACAGTTTGTATGCTAGAGCCACAGTGAAAAAGGGTCATCCGCACCCTCAGACTCAAACACTTTCCATGTATTAAACATGATGCAGGTCTTGCATACTGAATGCTTGGCTTACAAGATTGTAAATCGCACGAATCCAAATGTAAGGAAGGTCTTTTTCACTGTGGATTGGACCAATAACTTTCTCTCACAGTAGATACTCCACATATGGCTGCATGATAAAAAAAAAATAATAAAAAAAAATGTTGCACAACTCACCCTGCAACCTCAGCCACCCTTTGGTTGGAAATCACTTGAGCGCAGCAGGAAGACAGCAATGTCAGCAGACGTTGAAGAAAAATCCATCTCCGCCCCATCTTACACTCATCAGTCATCACCACGTGCACTGACCTAAGCAGAGGCTGCACAAGTCACGACCACGCTGTCCATCTCTGTTATCCTGCTCATGAATAAACAGGCCAGTGTATGGGTGTGCGTGTCCGTCAGGGCGATTACACGCACAGAAAAACACACGCACAAGTGCTCACACAGCCTTGTGCCGACTCCACTGGCATAATTAGAAACATTTGGGATCATTTGCTAAGGGAACACGAGCTCTGATGGGATCCAGATGCACTACTGGGTTTCACTGAAATACAGGAACCCTTATTTACGAGGGGCCATTACTGGCTCCTCACCCGAGGTGTGTGTGTGTGTGTGTGTGCTTGTGTACGCGTGTGTGCGTGTTTACGTGCGTGCGTGCGTGCACTGCCCGGTTTGTCCAGATATTTCATGAGTTGTTTGTTGCTGGATCATCCATATTCGGGTCAGACTCAGTTTAATGCCTTTTGTTTTTGTGTGAAAATGGAGGTTTGTATCGATTGTGTTTCTGAACACATAATGTGAGCTTAAATTAACCCGGGGGGGAGGGGGGGCTGAAACACAGAAGTTGTTGCCAACACAAAGAAAATTCCTTTTAATGAAAGAAAAATTGCATTCACAATTGAATGACTTTACGATGCAACATGTTCTCTACCTCTGTGGACTTTTTGTGTCCTCAACAACATTCATAGCGATAATTATTGTACAATTGACTTCAGTCGTCTTCTTCTTTCGGTGTCAGCAGAATGCCTCTTTTGGATTTCCTGTAGAAGAGAAAGGAAAATAACGCTATTAGCTTCCCTTTTGTTTACATGAAGTGCTGTTAATTGAGGAGTGAGACACTGATGATTACTGTTTGCAATAGAAAGAGGGAAAATGTTGTCAGTTGTAGCACCATGCTGCCACCTTGTGGCCAAGAGATGAACTGGTAATAATGAAGGATCCGTAGAGAGCAGAAGTTTACATGAAATTATGGAGCCTGACATCGTCATACTCAGATTCTATTTAGAATGTGAGCCTGATACTGCTCCACTGGGCTGTGATTATGGGGCGTGTTTCAACCAAACCAGGAAAGAAAATGCCTCTGCACTCAATTGGATAGACCTACAACCAATCAGAGCAACGGAGACAGACGTCACAGAAGCTGCAAGTCAAAGGCAGGCTTCAACAGAGCAAAGGCAGAGGCGGCAGTTTCCGTGCCGTGCGGACGGATGTGGCAATGTGTATACATACGTGATCGCGGTTCTCTGTTCCTCTTTTAAAATGAATGCGCTGTCGATATCTTCTATAACAGGCGTAATGGCAGAATCTACACATCTCAAGTCTCCAGCAGCAGCCATCTTTGTTGTAAACAAATTTAACCCAAGCGCTCTTTAGTGACGTGGTTGATTACGTTACTGTTGATCATCTGTCCATCATTGTATAAAGCCCGCCCTGACAATTTGATTGGTCCGAACAGCTCTGGGTCGAGCATAGTTGCTCCACAACGGATCAAGTCCAGACCGAACTTCCCGACCTCAAATGTTGTGGGTGGGGCTAAGTTCAGCTGGCATCAAGGCTAGATCAAACTAGTTATACGTAGATGTTCTTTGACCTGAAATGTTACATAGGTATGAGAACAAAAAAGCTTATGTTTGGATGTATTTTACAAATGTTATTTAGAAAATTGTTAGATTTAGGTTTGGTGTGGTTAAAGTATGGGTGCCTCTAACCATAAATTTGATACGATTGTGTGATGCATTGCAATGAACCAACAAGGCATGACCTCCATCAACAAGAGCTACACTTATTGATTTTCATACTTATATCATCTACAAAAGAATGAAGCATTCCAACACGTCCTCGTACCTAAACGGCCCAAAACGACATATATGACCATTAAGCATGCAGCGCATAACGACCAATAGTTAGGCTACGTTTCTTGTTAGGCGGCTCATAAGAGCAAACGAGGCAGCACGCAGTTGCCGTTTTAAACATGTGAACGCAATACGTGACCGCGGTGGAAATTGTAATCATGTGACCGTTCTACAACATAACAATCCCGTAACAATACTTTTGTCTCCTCGCTTCCTCGTTTGCTCTTGCGATAATTACTTCAACCATGAGAGGTCGCCACCTAAACTGAAACGTAATTGTGGGGCGCTATAAGCTGCTAGCATAATCGACGTATACAGCCGTTTTCGGAGCGAGGACGGTCTGAACTAATCGGTAAGATTATAAAACCTGAAAATCTGCAGAGCCCTTACACTTGATGGCACGTGAAAAGATTTTGTTTAAGAACGGCTTCAGACACCTTTACATCCACAAAAGTTTTGAATCTATGAAAAATATTCATTCAGGCGTCAAAATTGCAAGAAAATATCAGGTAAATTCTTGGTTTGAGTTTGATGAGGTCAGAGCTTAAAGGTGCTGTAGGTAGGATTGTGAAAGATCCAGGACCTAGCCAAAAGATTTGAACATCGACAACTTCTCAGTCCCTCCCCCCTTTCTGCTAAAGCTCCCCCCACAAGGGAGCTCTCCCTTGTGGGGGGAGGGTCTTAGGAGACTGTTAGAGCACGATAGAGCGGGGGAGGGGAGGACGCTCTGCGTGTGCATGAGCAGTGATTGACACACAGTTAGACACCCCCCTGGCCCTGATTGGTGCATCTGAACAGGGAGCGGTGGATTTTTGCAAATCACACTACAGGCTGTAGGTGGTGTCATATTATTTTTTTGTATTACCTGCTTCATGTAGTTCTACTGGAACATAGGGTCAGTTTCAGCAAATATGACAGAAAGTTAGTTTTATAAGGCTTACCTACTGCCCCTTTAAGTTTTGTATATGAATGATAAATGATGGATGAAATCAACTGTATAGTCAAATACAAACCAAAGAAACACGTATGTATTAAAGGTGTTTAATAATGTCATTATCTTCCCTCCTTATCCAGTTACTCTTACTTACATTTTTGTTGAACTATTGCTTTCACAAATCCATCCACATTCAGCGTCTGCGCTCTCCTGCTCCGTCACTGTTTCTTCAGTATGCCTGGAAAACAGACAAGACAAAACTTTGTTTATAAGTTAGAAGCTACAGTACACAACTGACTTAAAAAGTTATGGTTCAGCGAAACTAAAGACAAAGCAAACAGCAAGCGCTGATTCACATTACATTACATTACATGTCATTTAGCTGACGCTTTTATCCAAAGCGACTTAAAATTAAGTGCATTCAGTTCCAAAAGCTGTGGTGAACCTTGTGTAATGTCACATGCATGTTGGGTAAGATATTCCAGTGTGCTACGTTGTTCCATGATTTCTTTATATGAAATTAGTGCCTGGCTGCAGCGTTTAAGTCTGTAGCACCGAGACGTTGGAACGCTCTGTCTCCACCCTTACCGTCTGCTATTTCTGTGGACTCTTTTCAAAATCAGATAGACAGGTGTTTGGTTAGTATTAATTACTTCATCATTTTGATTGTGTATTGCGTTTTCAATATGTATCATCTTGTATGTTTTTATGTAAAGCACTTTTTTTATTTTTATCTGTGATAAGCGTTCTATTAATACATTTTACTTACTTACTGACTCAATTGAGGTAAAGAAATCTTTACTTATAGACCACGTAACAAAGTGCTTCACAAAACAATAAAACAGGCCAGTCTTAAAACATCACCAAATAAAAACTAGTTGGTGTATAAAAACCTGTACATTGTCGTTAAGAAAAAAAAGAACTTTAAAGGTCCAATGTGTGGGAATTTCTCCCATCTAGCGTTGAGTTCGTATATCGCAATCAACTCTCTCGCGCCACGCAATTCAAAGTACGTATTACAGCTACGGTAGTCGCCACGCTGTTTTCTGATGACGCCGGTCTCTTGCTCTTTTCAATATCCTTTTTCTTTTTCTGGCCGAAGAAGAAGACTCCTGTTCCTGAAATTTGGATTTTGAATACGTGTGGTCCTCTGTGTGTCCTTCTTCAAACTTGCCACGGCCAGGAAGCGACGATACCCATTAGCAGCATTAGCAGCACCTGTGAATTTATCATGCAACAGCGAAAACCGGCTAACATATTTCAAGATGGCGCATGAATATGCAAACGCAAATGTAAAATGTCAAGCCAATAGGAATATTTGGAATTGATGGTGGTGGTAAATATTCATGAAAAAGGACGAGCTTGTGAACGGGCAACACAGATTTTGATAATGAACAACTAAAAACGTTACACACTGGACCTTTAAAAGACAGTTCAAGAGGGTTCAAACATCGGGGGAATGTTCGTGTTGTGAATTGTATGTTTTGTATGTTGTATTAAGTAAAATAATAATAAAAAATGTTAATCAGAAGAAAAAAAAAACTATGCTAGCCAGAGTCTTTGTGACAATTACTGTACAAGACATCTAGACAATCTGATATGGCAACCCTCAATAGTTAAAACTCTGTCTGGTCATAAAGCAGGTCAGAACACGCTGTGACATCATGTCACACTGTCACTGACCTTTCAGCAGCGTCGGGGTCTATCGATGAGATCCGTTAACTCGCTGATCCAAACACCCCTATATCGTTCAGCCTGTCCTCCGTCTCCGTCACCACTTCCTGATTGGTCAGGAAGAACAGCGTTGCTTCGGAGCATCCCTTGATGCTGGTGCTGTATGACACTGTGACATCACTCATGTGCCAGTAAACTGATCAATGGAGGGAAGGATCCCTACAGACAAACAGACAAATAGGTAAGGTGTGTGTGTGTGTGTGTGTGTGTGTGTGTGTGTGTGTGTGTGTGTGTGTGTGTGTGTGTGTGTGTGTGTGTGTGTGTGTGTGTGTGTGTGTGTGTGCGTACCTGGTGGGGGCCGACTGAGAGTCAGTCGGACCTCGGGTGGTGAAGACTTGAATAGCTTTAGCACCCTCTAGAGGCAGAGAAGAGAACTTTCAACAGCAAGGCAAGGCAGCTTTATTTGTGTAGCACGTTTCAGCAACAATAAGGCAATATAAAGTGCTTTACATAAAACATATATACATATATATATATATATATATATATATATATATACATAACAAAAATATATATAAAAACAGCTAGAATAAGACAGACATGAAATACAAGAGTAAGAGTTACAGTGCAGTGTAAGAGTACTGTGAAACCTAAAGTGCTACCATGTCATGCATTCAAAACCTTACTTATGGAAAAGTATTATCGGCCAAATGTACTTAAAGTATGCAAAGTAAAAGCACTCATTGTGCGGGAAAAGGTTCCTTGCCAGTGTTTTACTATGATATATGATATTTATGGATAGATAGTACTGCTGCATTAATGTGTATGTTGCATTTTACTGCTGTAGATGTTTAAGGTTTTGCTCCTTTATATACTGGTGTGAGAACTCAACTTTTCATGGTGTCAGTAAAACTGCCCCGTTCTCAGCTTTGTGGCGATGCATTTTCCAGCTGATGAAGACGGTTTCTAAGTCGTTTATTTAGTTCAGTAAGTACGATCATTTTCTCAACAAATAAAATTCACATTCAAAGTCACCAAATTTGGAGGTGCATGGTTTTCACTGGACGGTAGAAATATGAAAGACAGTGATCTGACAAGTCACTAAAGCTATGAGACAGATGGAGTGGGGTAAAAAGTACAGTATTTTCCTCTGAGATGTAGTGGAGTAAAAAGTATGTAAGTTGAATTTGAAAATCCTCAAGTAAAGTACAAACGTACAAGTACCTCAAATTTGTACAGTACTTGAATAAATGTACGTTGCGTTCCACCACTGGCTGACGTTTTGTAGCAGATCTTTTCATTTTTTTTTTTTTTAAATGTAAAAAATAAATAAAAATGTTTAAGTTATTACAAAAAAGGTAGATGTATCAGTATTTCCTTGATAATCTGATTCTCCTCAAAACAACATTTAGACCATTGCATGAGAGAAAAAACAATCCACAATATTTCAAATTAGGGCTGCAGCTTACAATAGTTTTCTTTGTTGATTAATCTGTTGTTTATTGTCTCGATTAATCGATTAGTTGCTTGGTCTATAAAATGTCAGAAAACGGTGAAAAATGTGGATCAGTGTTTCCCTAAGCCCAAGATGGCGTCCTCATGTGTCTTGTTTTGTACACAACTCAAAGATATTCAGTTTACTGTCACAGAGAGGAGTGAAGAAACTTTAGAATTGACTTTTTCTTTCATAAAAATGTCGTAAAAATGACTCAAACCGACTAATCAATTATTAAAGTAGTTGCAGATTGATTTAAAAGTTGACAACTAAATAATTAATCAATTGATCTTTTGCAGCTGTAGTTGAAATAAAAGCAGAAATTATATATTTCCATGCAGATATACGGTATGTTCAATGCATATTGAACCAGTTTAGGTTAGAGGCCTGCCATAGTGAACCAGTGCAGTTCTAAACAATCCTGCAATAATTACACAGAACTGCATCATACCTGTCATATTAGAGATGGGCGACAGTATCAGATTATAATACGACAGTTCAACTTTTTTTACAGTCATATGTCAAACTGATAGCCTGGCTCCGCCCTCCTACGTACTTCCGCTCAATTTTCATTTTCCTTCAGTACTCCGTGTGGGTTTGCGGTATATTCTTGGGTTTTCTCCGATCTTTACCGCCAATCTTTACCTGTCCAACCAGCGAACAGAGGGAGTGGCTGAGAACGATGACGTTGAGGTCGTGCGCTAGTTTGAGTTGTAGTTCCGTAATGGCGGCGGAGAAAGATGCGAGCGAAGCCATTTCGGGCCGTTGTGGCAACGCTGCAGAATAACCAGAAGTTAAAGCCCGAGCAAGAACAATCTTTGCTGAGTTTTGTTGGTGGCCATGATGTTGTGGCCCTCCTCCCCACGGGGTTCGGGAGCTCGCTCCATTAGTGGTGAAGGAGTTGGCTAAGGCGAACGCTAGCGATGCTAAGCTGACGTCACGACCAAACGTTAGCGATTGGTTATGGCGGATCCAGAGTGGCTCTGGGCAGATCCAATAGTTTTAAACTTCAACAGAGAACCCGCCTTCAAGGAAGTTAACACTTGTCAATGAAGAGTGGCCAGACTCTCTGTACAAATGACAAGATTTGGTAGGACCAGGCTATCAAACTGATACATCCTGGTGCAAATTATAACAAGTAAATTCAAGAAAAGTAAGCCTATCACATATAAGCAAATCAAGGATTACTAATGACATTAGTACAGATCAATGGATGAACTTCATTTAAATCTGCCCATACCGGATAGGACAGCTCCTTGAGTGACTGGCCGTTGATGGCCAACAGGATGTCTCCCTCCTGGATCCTGCCGCTCTGCTCGGCTGGCTGGCCGGGGAAAAGCTGCTTTATCCACACCAGGCTGCCAAAGTCCGCAGTGGGCGGATCCAGCTCGCACATTAGGAAGCTGAAGCCCAGGCCATTGGCACCTTTAGTCAGAGTCACTTCCTGGGTGTTTTCTGAGGGTGTGGCGGTGGGAGGACGGAGGCAGTAATGGGATAATGAGGAGGGTAAACCAGATGGGAGACGTATGGAGGTCAGGAGTTAGAGGGAATTGGAAAGAGGAGGTGGATGGGAGAAGTGGAGGGGAGGAAAGAGATCAGACAAAGCTGATTAGATAATGTAGATTTAATTAGTTTTGTTTCGCAATTTAAACTTAAACATAAACCCCCCAATAAAATGCAAAAATATAAAAGCAGAATTGATATTTGGCATCTAGTCCCGGACCTCGTCACTCTCCGACAAGGATGCAACAACTGGGATTGGGGAGCTATGTTAACCATATGAACTTTCCCACAGAGAACAATAAGACAGCCTACAGGTGGATGCTACTGTATATGGCGGTAGGTGTGTCATATGAAATGCATATCAACAGCAGCAGCAGTGGTCGCAAGTGACTGCAGCGGTTACAGTATTGTTTTCGGGAGAGCAGTCCAGCAACAGGCACGGCAAAGCTAAAGAGTGAGCGGAGCAGAGCTAATGGCTTACACTGCTATGTAGAGGAGCAGAGCGTGTGTTGGATATCAATTCAATTCAATTTTATTTATAGTATCAAATCATCGTCATCATCATCAAGAGTTATCTTAAGACACTTGATAGAGTAGGTCTAGACCACACTCTATAATTTACAAAGGCCCAACAATTCAGTTACACTTTACTTGAAGGTATCTACATAAGAGTGACATGACACTGTCATGAATGTGTCATAAACATTATAAACAAGTCATAAACATTTATGACAACGCTTCTTTTAGTAGGGGTCATTCGGTTTTTGTCATGACAAGTTAGGGTTAGGGTTAGAGTTAGGCCGGCTACACACTGGCTGCGTCGCGTGAGCATCGCGTTTCTATTGCGTGTCAGCTGCGTGTCGGCTGCGGAGATGTTTCTATGTCTTTACACACCAGAAACTTGTCTGACGGAGCGCTGCTGCTAGCCTAGTCTGTACATATGTATGTTTCCCATTGACTTGCTGCACTCAAGCAGTAGTATACATCATGTTAAACATGAATATATACTCATTTGATTACAGCAAAGACAACGTTGCAGTATTGACAGCAAAATAGGCTACAGAATATTTCGTTCTGTATTGACAGGTACAATATTTGAAAATAATTTTTTTTTATTACATTTATATCTGCATTTATGTCAAAACCTAGAGACTTTCAAACATCAACATGTCATTTATTAATATGTATTTGTGTCAAAATGACATATAACATTTTTTTCCTATTCTGTTTTGCCTGGAAACGCTTCCAACACGCTTGCGTGTCATGTGAAAAATAGGTGTCGGTTTTATTTCTAGCATGCACGCGGGTCGAGCGGCACCTGAGACATGCGTGTCACGCAGGCAGTGTGCAAGCTCTAACCTGTTAACATGGGAGCCGAAAAATAAAAACGGACACGCCATGCAGCTGACACGCTCACGCCACGCAGACAGTGTGTAGCCGGCCTTAGGATTCATGTGTCATGACTTATGACAGTGTCATGTGTTCATGACAGTGTCATGTCACTCTTATGTAGATACCTTCAAGTAATGTGTTACCAACAATTCCATTAATTCCCCCAAGAGCAAGCATTTAGTGTGACAGTGGCGAGGACAAACTCCCTTTTAGGGAGAAACCTCGGACAGACCCAGTCACGGATATGCCGTGTGTTTCAATGATGCCACTCCAATCGGTGCCACTGCCAAATAGCCTCAGGAAGGAAATTGTTATTGTGGAACGTGTGAACTTTTAAATGTTGTTTTAGTCGTGCAACAGAAAGCTCCGATTGGACAGATAGTCTAGCTATCTGTCTGGATTTACCCTGCAGAGATCTGAGGAGCAGTTAACCATAGTCCTCATAAATCCACCGGAGTTTAAAATTCCAACACAAAGAAAGCGGAAGGTAACGGACATCTGACCGAAAAGAGGGACATCCAGCGAAATTTCCAGTGGCACTGGAGCAATCCCGGAAGTGGAACGTTATGGATATAGACTATTCTGATACGGATACCAGTATTGGAAATGGCTGCAACACTGCCTAAAAAGCTGATATTGGTATTGGTAAGGAAGTAATTATATTGGCAAAGCTCTATATACAGTAAGGTAGTCTGATCTCAAAGAAATACAGAAACACAGTACAGAAATATTTGGACAGTGACACAATTTTCATAATTTTGGCCCTGTGCGCTAACACAATGGATTTGAAATGAAAGCATCAAGATGAAATTGTAGTGCAGACTTTATTTTGAGGGTATTCAAAATTGGAGGATTGGAGGGTTTAGGAATTACACACATTTTCATCCATAGTCCCCTTATTTCAAGGGACCTAAAGTAATTGGACAAATTAATATAATCATAAATAAAATGTCCATTCTTAATTCTTTGTTGCGAATCCTTTGCAGGTGATGACTGCCTGAATTCTGGAACCCATAGACACTGATGGGCAGTAACGCGTTAGAAGTAACGCGTTACTGTAATCTGATTACTTTTTTCAAGTAACGAGTAAAGTAAGGGATTACAATTGCAAAAACAGTAATTAGATTACTGTTACTTCCCCGTAAGCAGGCTGCGTTATTGCGTTACTTAACCGTGATTTTGTTTGGTGAGACGTCAGTGTAAACACCGACATGTGTAGTGTTGAACAAGAGACAACATGGAGCGCGGGAGAGAGCAGGATCATGCAGCGTTTAATGCTTGGAAGTACCGACATTACTTTGAGTTTGACTCGGTTAAAGGTGACAAAAACATCAGCGTTCGCTGTACACTCTGCGTGGGAAGAAAACGTTTATCTACAGCGAAAAATTCCACCTCATATCTGAGCAAGCACCTAGCAAGCCATCACAGGAATGTGAAAACTCTCTGAAAAAAACCCTGAACCCCCAACTGACATGACCGCGGGGCTACATCCAATTCCACCGGGCGAACCTCCGAGGGCCGCTCTCCTGCTAAACAGGTGAAAATAGACTTAAAAGCTAAGGACTTTATAGTGCCGCTGAACTGTAGAAGCTCGTTGCTGGCTATATTGTCGAGGACATGCTGCCAAGTTCCACTGTTGACTCTGAATCGTTCCGACGCATCGTAGAAAAAATACCGACCAAACACGGTGTCAAGCTGCCGCAGAGAAAGTCATTTGCAGGATACCTTGAGAGAGAATACGACATAATGGACGCTAATTTGAATGCTGCACTCGGAGATGTAGACTTTGTTTCCACCACTGCTGACATCTGGACGGTGAATAACAAAAGTTTTATGGGTGTAACAGTTCACAGGTCGTGCATCATGTTTTTGAAAAGTAACTTAGTAAAGTAACTAGTAAAGTAACTAATTACTCTTGAAAATAAGTAATCAGTAAAGTAACTGGATTACTTTCTCGGAGAAGTAATCAGTAATTAGTAACTAATTACTATTTCCAAGTAACTTGATCAACACTGCCCATAGACATCACCAAATGTTGGGTTTCCTCCTTTGTGATGCTGTTGTTTGTTTGCAGGTCTTTGTGCCTTAAGTTTTCTCTTAAGCAAGTGGAATGTATGCTCGATCAGATTGAGATCAGGTAATTTCAAATCCATTGTGTTAGCGCACAGGGCCAAAATTTGGAAACTGTCCAAATATTTCCGGACCTAACTGTATGTGGGTAACACTTTACTTGAAAGTATCTACATAAGAGTGGCATGACACTGTCATGACACAGTTTTTTTAATTTTATTTTTATTATAATTAATCACACAAGAGACGCTTTAAAGATCCCATATTATGCTCATTTTCAGGTTCATAATTGTATTTTAAGGTAGTACCAGAATAGGTTTACATGGTTTAATTTTCAAAAAACACCATATTTTTGCTGTACAGCACATCTCTCTCTCACTGCTGCAGCTCCTCTTTTCACCTTGTGTTCAGGTCTCTGTTGTAGCTGACAGAGTGAATCATCTTTTCTTCTGTACTATCTTTGGCTGCACTCGCACATGCTCAGTAGCTCAGATCGTAGCTCATGTCAGTTATCTCCATAGACAGTAAAAGAAAGGTTGTTTCTCCAACTTTGGTCAGTTACAAGGCAGGATTAGCCAGGAGACTTCTTCTAAAGGAGGGCACACATGTAAGTAGTTCTTTTGTAGATTATGGTGAACTTATGTGTGTTGTAGCAGTGTTTTGCCATTGAGAACGAGGTAGCATGCTAACGCTAACGCTAGCGCTAGCGTGGTTGTGGTTAGCCCGTCGTTTCGGTTAGTGATGTAAAAAGCCGTGCAGATTTTGAAAAGATTTTGATGGTTGAGGTGTCAACGGACGTTGGCTATTTTTGCCTCACGTCTTAAAATCTTAAATCTTAAATTTAGGTTGTCAATATAATAAATTGACACTGAACTGAACATCCAGTAACTACTATTATGTTTCTGTGTGACGTCCAAACATTAACAATGGAAACACTGGGTTATTTTGTAACTTCCGTGTAGAGGATTGTGATGCAACTTCACTAATATCCACTGCAAACGTTCGAAAAGCAGCTCCGCTCGCCCTTTGCCTCGCTCACCGGAGCAGCTCTGACCGCCAGAGGCACAGCAGCCTCCAGTGGTGTTGATTGTCATGACGTGTAACCAATCAAATAGTGCTGCGGGCGGGACATTCAGTGAGACTACAGAGTGTTTTTTGTAGACAGCCTAGGCTCCACAAACGGCAACAAAAACAAACTGCGCCAACCTGCACCACCAAACATAACAGTGTTCCAGCCAATAACCGACAAAAAGGAGTTGGTTGAGCCATCACCGCAGCAACGTTAGCACTTCCACAATGCACGTTCATGACTGTTTCAGGAAGCACGGAAGGGAGGGGGAGGGGACGGGATGAAAATAAGGCACACAACGTTTTGGTCCACAATTTGGCCTCCTCACACCTGAGGAAGACCAAATTGTTGGCTGAAATGTTGTGTGCCTTATTTTGCACTATTAACATATTTTTTCGGAGCATTAAGCTGTTGTGCGGACTTAAATTTGTGTAAACATTTACTTTTTTAAAGTTTTTTTATTTACTTCAACAGATTTTCAAATAATAAAAAAAAAAGATAATTACTGGATAACAGAAACACTGCCAGTGTCTCCCCCCCAGTGTGTTGCAAGCCTGGTGGCCCACCGGGCCCGAGCCACTGGGAATTACATTTTAATGTATTTTAATATGTTTTTTAAACTACTACAGTTACAGCGAGGCAGCTCAGTTTGAAACTTAAGACAGTCATATTTTCAAATCTCCAGTTAGCTTTTAGCGCTGACTTTACGTAGGGCCCTATAAAAACTGTCTTATAGCTTTTTTAAATTCTCAATTTTGCAATTCTATCCATGATTCTGTTTTCACAGAAACTATTGGGCTCTACATTAAAGCTGCCATCAGTCTGTGACTGGCCCCCCCAGCCGGGCCCAAGTCAAAAAAGACACTTGCCACCGGGCTGAACAACTTTTCTGGGGGAAACACTCACTGCTATGAGATTTTGTGGTGTTAATTGATTCCCAATGGTAAATATAAATATGTTTGCATAACGCAGGCATATTTATCCACTCCCATGTTAATAAGAGGATACATACTTGACATATATCATTTTAAGGTACATTTTGAACAGATAAAAAAAATGTTTAAAAAAATTAACTATGGACAATCATGCGAATAATCGTGATGAAATATTTGTATCTATTGACAGCTCTAGTTAAAAGGTGAGAGGAAAGAGGAGAAATGTGAACCGACAGATATAGGACAGGCCGAAGGATAAAGGAGGCCAGGGGGGGATAAGAAGAGGAAGGTTAGAGTCAGTAAGGAAGATCACAACCAAGAGAAGGAAGTGTGTGAAGGTTCACCTTGAAGCAAGCAGACTAACCTGGCTATTAATGCACAAAACAGCTTAGAGTTGACAGGCTCTCTCACGCAAGTTCTTCCTCTGTAGATTTTTGTGACATAACGTTCTGTCTCGGTGAGGGAACTGCAGATTGATCCATTTGTATTCAGTATGGGTTCCCAGAAAGAGATCCTCAGCTTTCTTAGTTTCTCCAGGCACTTGTACAGTATGTATTTTATTCACTTAAATCAAAAGTCCAATGGCCTAAACCTAAACTAATAGGGGTGGGGGAAAAAATGGATTAATGTATGTATCATGATTTTTCTTGCGACGAAAAAAAACCTGATTCACCTAAATATTTTCTGTTTACATGCTACCGCCGACGGCGACTATTTCATATCCGTTTCCAGCAAAACAGACCGAAAGCAGAAAATGCAGAAAGTCCATGTTATGTTATGTTCTTCTTCACAAATGAAATAAATGTCAGACTGACTGACTGACATGTGATGTGCATTATTTTTTTAGAAAACAATTAGTTTTTAGAAATGTCTCATGATATATTGTCTGTAAAAGCGTATTATTAAACTTTTTTTGTTAAAAAAGGAAAAGAAAATCGGGTTACACTTTACGTGAAGGTGTCTACATAAGAGTAACATGACACTGTCATGAACGTGTCAAACATTATAAACAAGTCATAAACGTTTATGACATAACGCTTCTTTTAGTAGATTGACTACAGATGGAAATTAGCCCCCGGGCTACAATCTGGCATTTTTTACGTGTACTACTGTACATGTTCATCAATGTGCATTGTCCTGAAATAATAATTAAAAATAAAAAATTATGCGATCACAGAATTCAATGCATAATCAGCCAAAGTTCGCATATTTGACATAATTGCCGAAAATATGCGGGGCTTGCATGATTTCATAATCCCCGCATTCCCGTTGCAAAAAAGTCACATATATCTCAGCAGAAAGTTTAAAAATGTTGCGTTTACTTCACACAAGAGCAGCCATTTTCCCCTGTTGCCATGGGAACGTTATGAAGTGACGTAATTTCACCTAGTGAGAACATGGTGTTGGGGGAATCACTTTTTTTTCCCTTTTTCATCAAACCACAGTTTTTGCAATTTCCCGCAATTTTTGCAAGTTCCCGCAATTTCATCGCATAAAATTGCATAAATATCCTGCATATTCCATTGCATTTTTAAGAAAACGTGCCGCATAATCAAGGATTTTTGCCCGCAACAATCACAAAAGAACTCTGCGTTTTTCTGGAGGGACTGGTTAGGGTTAGAGTTAGAGATAGGGTTAGGGTTCATGTGTCATGACTGTGTCTTATGTAGATAACTTCAAGTAAAGTGTTACCGAAAATCGCAATACTCAATACGATGGAATCGCAATACTTCTAGAATCACAATGAACGACAATCGCAATACAAATCTAATCTGCACCCACGTATCGTGAAAGAATCCAATCGGGACCAAAGCATATGGTCCCAGCCCTAGACACTGAGGTTTCCTACCGTCAGTGACAAAGCTGTAGTCCCTGGGGTGGTCAGAGATGGCGTTTGCAGCAGTAGTAATGGTCGAGCAGCTGTTGACCCTTAGCCGGCTGGTAGCCGGACTGATGCTCTGATTGGATTCACCGCTGATGTTGTCTGCGACCAGAGAAACCCTGGGGAGTTTCCTCACCTCTTTCTCCACAACCAGGGTTACCTCCTAGAAACGAGGAGAGGGAATGACAAGAATATGATCAGGAGGAATACAAACCAGAGATCAAAGTTTTAGGAAGGAGATGGAGATCATTAGCATGTAGAAAAATAAATGAATAAATTGACAAGGGCAAATGCTACCTCAGTCACCAGCACCAGGATTTGATCCGTCTTTGACACATTACTGTCTGTTCAAAAGAAATCCTCCCTGTACCGAGCTTGCACCGAATCGTAACTCCTCGGCTATAAAGGCTAACGCCCCTCTAGCCAGACGAATGGGAGAAAAACATACTCTGATTTATTGGCATTTCTTTAAACCAATCACAATCGTCTTGGGCGGCGCTAAGTGCCGTACGGAGCAACGGCGCCTCTGCAAAATAGTCTCGGGAAGGACGTGTGCACGTTCAAAGGTTGAAAACTCAGATTGGACAGATAGTCTAGCTAGCTGTCTGGATTTACCCTGCAGAGATCTGAGGAGCAGTTAACCATAGTCCTCAGAAATCCACCGGAGTTTAGAATTACAACACAAAGAAAGACCAAGCCAACAGATATCTGGCCGAAATGAGCGAAATCCAGCGGAATTTCCATCGGCAACGGAGCAATCCCGGAAGTGGAAGGTCGAGGATATAGACTACCACTGCCATAAACATCTTAAATAAAAGGTAATGACCGACACAAACTTTATGTCACTTTGCACACACACATTGTATTATTTTTTTAGCCTGTGCAAATTATTTTATAATTAGTTTTACTTTACTGTCCGAGTTTTGTTTTTCCACTGTATGTTGAGGCCACGTCTAAGACGTTTTTCTGTCATGGCAGACAATAACGTTTTCGGAATCTGAATCTAACCTGGGGTATGAACCGAAAGAGTGACTTCAGTGTACCGTTACACCCCTAGTATAAATCATTGGTCTCTAATGATCTTGTCATAATACAACACCAGTCACGTGCAGGGGCGTAGCACAAACTTCTGGGCCCTGTGGAAAGGCATTTTCTATGGGCCCCTCCCCGCATACACAACTATTCATTCTAGCATCTCTTTGGGCCCTCCTCACATGAGGACCCTGGGTACTCAGTCCCCCCCCCCCCCCCCCCCCCCTCTCCTGACGCCCCTGGTCACATGTCATCCTTTACCTCCCCAGTTTTACTCAGACTCTCCACGGCCTGCTGGTAGGTGAAGCCCTGAAGTCTGATCCCATCCACTTCCAGCAGTCTGTAACCTGTAATAGAGAAGGTTTGAGACGGATAAACAAAGTAGGGATCGACCGATATTGGTTTTTCAAGGCCGATACCATGAAAATCTTTAAGTCAAAATTAAGATTTTGTAATGTTACAAACTCCAACGCAAAACTTTATTTAAATGCTTTAAGCAATTACTTAATACATTAGAAACTTTTAACATAATACACAGTAACAGATAGTGTTGTGGGAGGGACATTAAGTCCGAAGCAGAGGGACAGACACAGAGCTGTAGCCGAGCCAAAGTAGCGCACTTTTTAATTCATTAACTTTATCGGTTATGAGGCAAATAAAACGCAGATACAGATAATCTGCAGACAGCTCAAGAACGGCCCAATAATCGTCCAGGGCCGATAATTGATCTATTCCTAAAACAAACTGATTCATTATATTTTAATTACTTATATTTTCATTATCTACTTATTTCAGTTAGGGTTAGATTTGGGTTGGAGCTACCACTGTACCTACAGCCTCGGGCTTGGACCCCTAAGGTTAGGTTTTTCCTACATCAGATTGTTTTTGTTGGTTTTCTATTTCTGGCTTGTGATATCACTCTTTCTCTCTTGAAGGCATCAGCTAAATGCCAAAATCTAGCGGATTTTACCAATCTTAATGAGTGTTAACTTTCAGTGACACAGTTTTGACAACAGTTTGTCCATTTAGGGAGCTGTTATGGCTCTGGGGAAGATGCTCAAAAATAAAAATCTAAAGTGTGACATTAAATTATTTGCCGCGTGGGCGCCCAGATAGCTCAGTTGGTAGAGCGGATGGATGGACTCTAAACCTCCAATAATCCAGTGCTCAGGATGCTCAGGGCTGTCTCACAATCAAATTCAGAAACTGCTAAAAGACTCTGGGTTCTGTGAAAAATCAATAAATGGCCTCACTGGGGAAGCCTCGAATAACTGTAAACAGATCAAACACACTATTTATTAAACCAGTTTGAAACGACTGCTCTCCATAAGTGCATAAGGCCTAAGCACTGTTGGATGTGATATTTAGCTGTAATACCTGCATGTAAACGTCCGTCTCTCTCAGCTGGCCCTCCCGGGACAAGGCTTCTTAGGTAGATTCCTCCATTCGGAAGGTTCGTGTTGATACCGCCCTGATGACAATCAGTGACAACAACTTTCATTCTGAACTTGGGCTAAACGATTAATCGTTTTCAAATCGAAATCGCGATTTTGAAAGAATGCGAGTAGCCAATCGTGAAGAGCGCGAATAATCAAATGTGAATATTCTTTTGAATGTTTGGTGTAACATTTGGTTTAACATTTTTTTGTTCAGCTTATTTCATAAGATAAATGCTGTGTTTTCATCCTTGCATAAGAATATTGGGTTACACTTTACTTGAAGGTATCTACATAAGAGTGACATGACACTGTCATGAACGTGTCAAACATTATAAACAAGTCATAAACATTTATGACGTAACGCTTCTTTTAGTGTCATTCGGTTTTTGTCATGACAAGTTATGGTTATGGTTAAGGGTTCATGTGTCATGACTGTGTCATGTCACTCTTATGTAGATACCTTCAAGTAAAGTTTTGAAGTTTTTTTAAACCGCAAATCGAATTGTAATTGTAATATCTGGCAGAAAAATCGCAATTCGATTTTCTTCCCCAAATTGTTCAGCCCTATTCTGAATACTGTATATCTGAAGCGGGACAATAGTGTGCAAAGAAATGGTTTCACTATTTGTAGCAGCTCCGTTCAAAGTAGCGATGATCAGTGTGACGTAACATGGGCTGACCTCTATAATCTTGTCAGATCAGATTGTGTAGAGCAGACTTTGTGACCTACTGCTGGAGATGAGTTGCTTCTACTAATTACCCTAACTGTTCATTCCATTCAATGCTTTTAATTAAACTTTCTTACTACCAGTGGTGGAATGTAACTAAGTACATTTACTCACGTACTGTACTTAAGTACAAATTGGAGCTACTTGTACTTTACCTGAGTCTTTTCTTTTCATGCCACTTTCTACTTCTTCTCCACGGCATTTCAGAGAGAAATATTGTACTTTTTACTCCACTACGTTCATCTGACAGCTTTAGTTACTAGTTACTTTACAAATGAAGACTTTTTGCACACAAAACTCATGTAGTTTAAAAAATAAATTAAACTACCCAACAATGTATACGGTAGACCTACAAGTCCAGCTGAAATGATTAGCCATTTTAGCAATTTTTACGTTAATCTTGATTGCTATAAATATGCGACAACACGGAGTAGCTGCCTTTGTGCCTCTTAACAGACACAAAATGCAATTCAAATGTTTGTGCAACATGATCAGGGCCCTTACATGACAACGACATGCTTTTTCAACTCAGACATTGTTTAAATTCACCTACTCTGCCTCGATCCTGCCGGTAGCTAGCTCGCCCTGCTAGCTGCTAACTGCCGTCCAAAATGAGTGTGTACAGCCAGGCTTCTGTCATAATCAGGGAGCTGTGGATTTTTTCAAATTGCACTACAGGCTGTAGGTGGTGCCAGAGGAGTCAGATTTTATTTTAAATGACATGCTTCATGTAGTTCTACTGGAACATAGGGTCAGTTTCAGCAAATATGACAGAAAGTTAGTTTTATAAGTCTCACCTACTGCACCTTTAACACAACTTTTCTTTTTATTTGCTGTATCTGCTGCACTGTTGATGCAATGGTCCTTCGGACAATTTTGTATTATTTGTGAAAATGATAACTAACGTTATAAAAAAACGTTAAACGTTTAAAAAAAAAAAGAGTCAAATATAAGTATTGAACAGCCAAATCCGATTCAACTGACAAATTTCTGAGTTGGGTACATCCCTATAAACAGCATTGAAAGGATCATGGGACTCTACTCGTAATGACGTTTGTTTTCTGCTTTCTTTTTGGCAACATTTCGCACATTGTCAAAATCAGTCGTTTTAAATTATGTAATGCAACATTTCAGCCCGAAGTAGCATTCATGACTACATCTTCAACAAAATATTTCATGAACTCACAGAGATGCTCATTCCCAGACTTCCTGATATCTTTCTGAGCTCCACAGTAATCTCCCTCGGCTTCACACAGTTTACAGGGGGAGACACAGAGCAGCTGTCCTGAAACCAACACAGACAGAAGCAACGCTCACTTCAGTCCTGTCTTTCTGTATGTCTGACTGCATACACACCTACCCACTGATCCATGCATTCACACAGATATTACCAAGTAGAAAATCACCATCACTAGATAAAGAAAAAGACTTATGTAGGAAGTAGAGTGTGCTGTTTTCATTGCTCACATTAATTCTGGCTGTCCATGTGGGGTCTTAAAGGTTATAGTTTACTTAATGACCCTTTCAATTGTTATAAATTAAGATGCTGCCACAAAAACAACCAAACCATCACCATGATTCTACCTGTGAACTGAGGACTCGTACTTCTCGGGGGACGTGAAGCCTGTTGCTGGTCTTTGGCGTCATCATGACCGAAACAATCTCATCTGAGCTGTTGTCTTCTGATCGGCCATCCGTCATCAGCGTGGTCTGGGACTCGTAATTTCCCAACACGCTGTTGCGACTGAGGCCCACTGCGGATAAAAAACAAAAACAAAGTCAGTTAATGCCTGCACCTCAAAATACTGAGGCAGAACATTTTGAAAATGTTGACTTGCCAGTTTTTATAAATAATGAAGTGATGGCATTTTTTTAACCAAAAGGTCAACTTCACTGTGACATCATAATGTTCTGCAAAAAAAAAATATTCTTCAATGCCATAACTCAGGAACATAAGGGGAACAATTTTGTCTGACAGAGTATACTGGCCCCTTAAGAAGCTAGAGCCAGTAGCCAGTTAGCTTAGCTTAGCGCAAAGACTGAACAAAAGATAAAGTGGTAGTTGTTACACCCAAGTTTTTGTATGGATAAAATATACATACATATATATATATATATATATATATATATATATATATATATATATATATATATATATATATATATATATATATATATATAACTTTTATCTTAGTAAAATGTCAAGGTGCTGGTAGGTGTAGTTGTTACATTTGGACAGAGCGAGGTTACCTGTTTCCCACTTATTCCAGTCTTCACGCTAAGCTAAACTAAACTAAGCTAAGCTAAAATAAGGGCTGCTGGCCGGTACCTTCATATTTAATAAACAAACACGAGCGGAAAAAATCTTCTCTTCTAACTCTTGCAAAGAATACATATTTATATTTATCAGAATCTGAATTGAAACCATAGTTATATATATATATATATATATATATATATATATATATATATATATATATATATATATATATATATATATATATACTGTTTTAGCATTTCAAATGCAAAGAAATGACAGATGGAGAGAACACTTTCCTACCACTTGAAATATAATGTGTTTTGCATCAGAGGGATCTGAAGCTTTATACTCTATGATGAGGTGGAGGATGGAATTTGTTTACACCCTTGAGAGCAAGATGAGTCAACAAAAACTGACATGTTGTACAAAGACAAACGAGTGGGATGATGATATAAAACCACACTAAAATGTTCAACATAATATTGCATATAACAATAAAGCGCAACCCAATGCACCCATGCAAGAGAAAAACCACAGACCACACTAAGCAGCACAAAGAAGAGAAAGGAAATATCATTGTTTACATGTTAGTAATTTAGAACAGGTGCATCAGTAGAATAGGCCAAATACAAAGAAGGGAAAGGGTCACAGCCACAGTGTTATTACACACACACACACACACACACACACACACACACACACACACACACACACACACACACACACACACACACACACACACACACACACACACACACACACACACCACCTTTTGGCTGTGAGACAATGAGCTGCACCTCCTCAGGGCTGCTCTCCATGACCTCTGCTGCCTCGCTAAAGGTGACACCCTCCAGGCTGATGTGGTTCAGAGAGATCAGTCGACCACCTGCGGGCAAAGGTCACAGTGAAATAGTGCCGGTGTCTGGTAACAGTGGAGTTTGAAGAACTCCCCTCTACCTCTAAACCCACGTGTGACCCTAAAGGCCTGTGATTAAACCACACTGACACCCTCCCATACACTCTCTTTGTCCTTCTTTGCACTTTACTACACATTCTCTGCATCCATTTCCTTTAAAACATCTGGTGATGCTGGATGGATTTAAAAGAAAAACAAATAGTTGGACATAAATGAGGAGTCTGCAAAGATTCTCTGATTGCAGCTTCTTAAATGTGAATATTTAGTTTAATATCTAGTTTCTTCACTCCTCTATGACAGTAAACTGAATATGGTTGAGTTTTGAACCAAAAAAAAGACATTTGAGGACGTCATCTTGGGCTTTGGAAAAAAACTGATCGACATGTTTCACCATTTTCTGACATTTTATAGACCAACCAAATCGATTAATCGAGAAAATAATCGACAATAAAAATGAATTGTTAGTTGTGGCCCTAGAGGAGTCTGCACCAAAATGAGATATCCACTATTTAAGTATAAGTATAAATGGCACTGACACTTGCAAAATGATTAGAAGCACTTCAACAGAAGGAATTAGTTGCGGTGTTGGTAAAAGTTTGATTTCCAAATGGGAAAGCAAAGTGAAAATTCAGTAATACCTTGTACACAGTGTTGCTAAGGATAAAGTAAAAATGTCCAAATGATTCTCTACCTGGTCGGATGCGTCCGTCCTTATCAGCGGGTCCACCGGGCACAATGGAAGCAACAAAGATGCCCAAGTCATAATGGCCTATAGCGTCCTCTCCGACTATCACTACACCTGTGTGAATACAAACCACAGATGTGTCAAGAATAGATTCTGACTTATTCACCACTTTACATACGTACTGTCTTTGATTTGATTTGATTCATTTAATTGTATCAACAATGCCTTACACATGAAAAAACAGACAATCAAGGATAAAAACACAATAAAGTCCAGGACGTATTTCCATTGTGGTCCTCAACACATAACATCAGGACAAGACAAGACACTTACAGAATCATTATAATCAATGACATAACATAAAAACATTTTTCTTAAATAAATAAAAATAAAAACGGTAACTGGCCCCTTGTTCTATTCCACTACCCTCTCTAGTAACCAGGCCTTGATTCTCTTTTAGAAAGAGTTCATGCTGGAAATCACTTTAATTT
The DNA here is from genome assembly GCA_023631565.1 of Gymnocephalus cernua. NCBI lineage: Eukaryota > Metazoa > Chordata > Actinopteri > Perciformes > Percidae > Gymnocephalus > Gymnocephalus cernua. Next base: position 19,043,824 of record CM042443.1, read on the forward strand.
GCCGGTCTAACTTGTTCCACTGAACTGCCCCTATATAGGCAAAGGTTCCTTTCCCTAACACTGTCTTAAATGTATAAGGAAACAGGTCTGATATGCTGCCACGAGTGTAAATATTGTGTGTGTCCTTTACCTTAGTAATAAGACACAACAAAAAAATTGTGACACTACCAAACAATATTTTTTGGATCATGGTCAGCCTTGACATAATAACACAAGACTCAACAGGGAGCCAGTTGAGCTCAAGAAATTTTGACCTACTTATATGAAACCTATGGCCCAAGTTCAGAATTACTCTTATTAATTTATTCTGTGCTGTTTGCAGCCTCCCTTTAAGTCGGTTTGTTAGGCCTTCAAACCAGGAAGTACATGCAAATTCAAAATGATTTAAAATTAAGGCGTTGGCTAAAATGATCATTGTTGACCTATCTAAAAATTTAGAGTTTCTGGCTAAAAACTTTGTGAGCCCGGTGACTTTACTCAGAACCTTGTTGGCCATATTGCTGCCATCCAAGTTGTTTTCTAGGATGCAACCCAGGTATTTTACTGACGCTTTTTGCACTGACCACAACATTATTCAAAATTACCCTAAATTCCGAGCATCTATTCAATCTGTATTTTGAGCCAAACAAGATGGCCTCTGTCTCACCAAAATGTAGGGACAGCATATTGTCGATCAGCCAGTACTTTACAGAAGATAGCTCTGAGCTCAGGGTACTCTCTATAGTGGATTGTTGTTTATGAGACATTAAAAGTACCGAGTCATCAGCGTACAGAAATAGCAGGAGTCTGCCTTATCATTAATGTATGTTAAAAATAAGGACGGTCCAAGAATGCTTCCTTGTGGAACTCCACATTCATGTCGGATAGATAGAGTAGGCATGATTCAGTAGAATGTGACTTCCTGAATCGGGATTGGAATTTAAACATTAAGTTGTTTTTATTCATGTACTCATTAAATTGCTCATTGACCAATTTTTCAATGTTTTTTGAGACTGTGCACAAAATAGAGACCGGTCTGCAGTTACCAGGATCGTGGCTGTTTCCCTTTTTAAAAAGGGGAACTACCCTGGCCCTCTTGAGGTCATTGGGGAAAACACCAGATTCAACAGACAGGTTAAAAATATGGGAGATGTAAGTGGCTATTTGGGCAGCAGCAACTCGTAAAACCCGAGGGGATAACCCATCTAACCCAGGACCCTTAGAGCAGTCTAGCTGTTAGAGCTTTTTTTTCCATCTCCTTACCTCAACCTTTCGTAAGGAAAATGAGTTGGACAGTGCTCCAAGTTTATTATAGAATTATTTCACCCTATCAATGCTAAATAACCCAGAGGAAGGTTGAAGATTTGAGACCAGCTGTTCTGCTATAGAAGTGAAGTAATTATTAAAATGATTAGCGACCTCTTTCTTGGTTTGTTAGTATTTGTCTTAGCAGCCCCCAATTCTTTTAAGGTCTTCCACAACTTTTTTGGGTTATCTTTATTGTTTGATATATCATTCTTATAGTGGGTTGATTTTGCATCTCTAATAAGTTCCTGAGTCTTATTTCTTGCTCGTTTATATAAAAGAAGTTAGTTAGTTCTATGAAAAGTTTTAAGTGCTTTTTCCCTGGTTTTAATAGCCTCATGTATAACTTCGTCAAACCATGCACTACAACACTGTTTAACTGTTTTAGTCTAAGAGGGGTCACCTTGTTGATGATCTTTTACAATGTGTCTTTAAACTGTGACCATGCTATGTTAACACATGAACAATTTACGACAGGGGACCAATCCACCTCATCAATCAGCATCTTGAAAGTTTCCTGGGAGTAATGTTTAAATTATCTGGATAATACAGTCTAGTGAGAGTAGATGTAGGTGATCGTAGACTGTTTCAATGGCAGACACTGCAGCTGTCGTTCCTGCTCCGTGGCGGCCATCATACAGTCAGAGTGCTTACATGATCTAAAACATTTATCCCTATGAGCTTTGTTCATGTATTTTGCTGTGAGTGCTGTGATAACCCCATGAAAACCACATGCACTCAAATTTAAACCAATACAGTAGCATAAATGTGCACGACAACATTAAAAGGATCACATTAGTAACAGCAGGTGTTATAAAGCATCCTAAGCATGCCTTAGTGGTAGACTAGTGCACGTCTATACAGTTCATCAAAATTAACAATTCCTCTTGGTGTCTCTATGTAAATGCTGTGTATTAAAGTGTAATTTGCTTACCCAGGCCAAGCTTTGGGTCTTTCTTTAAAGTAACACATATGACTTCTCTCTCTGACGATGACCTTAGTTTTCTTGGGGTTTCTGGAAGAATAACAGATCAACAATTAAAAATGTAACTTCATCCTAAAATGATGCGTTCATCAATCATCCATCATTCATGTGGTATAGCAGCGACATTTCCACAGTGCATCATCTCACAACTACTGTAAGCATTACACATATTACACATACATTACACATATGTGAGGAAATTTGATGGCCGCAAAAAGTTCAGCAGTTAAAACGTTATCTGAAGCTGTGTTCATAAGACAGACATGACACCTCTCATGAACATGAAGGATTCTTTATGAATGTTTATGACTGCTGTCATTAAGTGTCATTCGGTACATTTTGACACTTTTAATGCAAAATTGAAATTGTTTAAGATGTCTGACAACTTGATATTAAGCAAGACAACATAACCTGTTATAAATATGTCATAAACTTAGATAAACTAATAAGCTTTATGTGTTAACATCACATTATACTGTCATAAGTGGTTGGTTTTGACATTGGCTGTGATGAGACAGACCGACAGTGGCCAGTATGACGACAGGAATACAGTACCGAGGTGGTTTTCTTGCTGGGTTTGGCTCCATGCACTCCTGGGGCTGAGTTAGCTAGAACAGCTAAAAGGCTACCCGAGCTGACTAGCGAACGGCAGCTAATTACAGTTAGAAGCAGTTAGCGGTTACTTGAGGGCCAAGTAAAGCTATCTGTTCATCACTCTGTAAATCACCCCGGTAACTGTATTCCCTGTTGTCAATCTGGTGTTATAACATTTAATATAACTCGCATATACTGGACAATTAACACAATTCACATAATTAGCAATGGTTAGCATAATCGCCTATATGGACTACATGGAATAGGTCAAGGAAAATATTCATGACACCATTACTGTATGAAAGCATTTGACTGTGTAATTTAACTTTATGAAGTCTTTATGACAAGTCGATATGGTTTCAATTTACTTGAGATCAAGGACAATATTCATGAACCAATTATAATGGTCTCATGACAGCCAATGTAAAAACCAACCACTTATGATAATGTCATGTTAACACATTAAGCTAAATAGCTTCTGTAAGTTTAATAATTGGGCCTGTATGACATATTCATAAATAATAACATAATGATGTGGTTAATGTCAAGTTGTCATAACACAGGGATTGTTGTCTTGGTTAATGTCAAGTTGTCATAACACAGACGTCTCAAATAATGTCAACTTTGCATTAAAAGTGTCATAATATACTGGATGACACTTAGGCATTCAGTCATTTACATTCAGAAAAATTCCTTCATGTTCAGGACAGGTGTCATGACATAGTTATGACAGTTTCATGTCAGTCTTATGAACACCCCTTCAAATAAAGTGTTACCGGGAAAGTCCAGTTCCCCTCATTCCTCAGCTCTTTAGGCAATGGAAGGAGTTGCAGAGAATTTGTTAATGATGTTGCTTCTTTATAGGCTATCAGGTAGAAAAAAAGGTTACACTTGAAGGTATCTACATAAGAGTGTCATAAACATTGTAAACAAGTCATAAACGTTTATGGCAATGCTTCTTTTAGTAAGTGTCATTTGGTTTTTGTCATGACAAGTTATGGTTAGGGTTAGAGTTAAGGGTTCATGTGTCATGACTGTGTCATGACAGTGTCATGTCACTCTTATGTAGATACCTTCAAGTGTTACCGAAAAACAATAGTAGTATACTTAACATACCTCTGGCTGCTGGGGAGCCAGAGGGTGCTTCAGATCTGCTCTTCTGGGAGCTGGCTGGGGAGCGCATACCAGTGCTGCTGCGCTGACTGATGGAGCAGGTACTGCAGAAGAAATAGAAAACTAATGTAATAATAGTGATAGAGCGATTACATAATTCTGTCCTCTGAGAACGGGAAGTGCTTTTTTTCTGCTGCTGCAGTAGTTTGGAACAAGCAGAAGAAGAACTGAAATTAGCATGAGCTGATAGATGACTAAGTACCTCTGCTCATTGAGGCGCTGCTGTTTAATGCGGGCCTCGATCCTGGCCGTGACGTCATCACACAGCTTATTCAGGGACTCATCCCGAGGCGTGTTCAGACCACTTTCATCCTGTGGCGTCTCTGAACAGGAGGACTTAAGCCGGCTGCTCTGAGGGCGACACACTGCCGCATAATGCAAACTGTTCTCCTCTGGAGGGAAACGCAAAAAAAAATTCAATCTTTATTTCATACAAATCAATGTAACACATGTGCTTCATACAAAAGCGACATAAAAACTTATGTTACACAGAGTAAAATATATATATATATATATATATATATATATATATATATATATATATATATATATATATATATATATATATATATAAAAACATATAGAACACACGAGCAAAGTATAACATAGAGTAATCCATAGACTTTAGTAAAAAGCATGGTTTTTAGCCTGCTTTTAAAAGTGATGCAGTAACTGACCTGAGACCAGGTTGTGGCTGAGCTGGCGAGAGTTCATCTCATTGTTAAACTTATGTTGGGCTGAACAGAGGTTGCACAGATATTTGGCTATCTTCGAGCTCTCTGTGATGAAGGTGTACTTCTTCTGGCTGCCATGGCTTTCTAATACAAATTTACACCTCTGCAGTAACATGAAAGAAAGACTTTTTGGAGCAAACAAATGTCCCTACCAACCACATTTTTATTGAAATTTCAAATGGTAAGATACATTAAATCATCATCATTGGACTTACATTAGAGGAGATCGTTGTTGTCTCCCTCCAGTAGAAAGTCTGACTGGTGGATCGACAGCCATCTTTAACCTCGTAGACCATGGCTCCTTTGGCACAAACCCCGAGGAGGATCTCTCCTTCTAAAGGCTTTTTCTCACGCATCACACGGTGGAACAACACGCCGTATTCAGGCAACTGCTGACACACCTGAAGTGACAAATATAGAGTGGTAACTGTGCTTCATATGATATTAATGGCAGCACCACTCAATTTGAATTTTCATTATCATATTTGGCTATTTCGCTACCTTGAGGAACTCAAGCTCTGATTCGTCGGTGAGCATCTGAGCGTTTTTGGCGTGAAGTCGTATCAGCTCCCCCTGAATGTGAGGCAAGGCACGTTTCTCCATCATGCTCTTGGAGACATACTGGTCAGGGCGGTAGTAGTTCCTACCGTACACCTAAACACAACAGATTTAAACCATTTATTTAGAGAAACGTATGCACTAGAAACTTAATTATGATAATTCTTTTTCAGTAATTATACTATTACAGTAGCCTGGAAATCCAGACCCAAATCCGAAAGATTAAGGGTCTGGCAATGAGTAATGAAAATGGCCCAACTCGAGGAGCGGCACCAAGCATGCATTTGAAAATCTCACTGCACGCAATTGGATAACACTACAACCAATCACAACAAACCCATACGCTTAGCTACTAGCGGAGCTAACTGGTAGATTAAACTCTTGTCGTATCCGGTTGGCAAAACAGCTAAAACGTCCTTCTTGCAAAGGAACGATTCAAGCGCCGTCTTCTGTTCCTCTTTTAGATAAAAAGCCTAAGTCTAACTCATTCATTGTAGCGGCCAAAGCTGTTTCAAACAACTGGTGTTCATCCGTAGCCATCTTGCAACGTTTACTAATGACTTCAACGTCACAGCGCTGTCGTCATCTGTTTAGCTCGCTTCTGGCCCGCCGATATCAGATACACCGATGTGATTGGTGCAGCTCGGCTACAAGGGCATAGTTAATGAGCATCATTGCTGAATGCCAGAGTGACTCACTGAGCAAATTCAAATTGTGCTCTCGCGAGAACTCTGGATTTCCAGGGTACTATTACAGGGGGCAGCATGTAAATGTGCCATCCGGCCAGTAGTTATCTGTCCATGAATTTGGGGTGCAGAGAAGCTCTGGCAGTTGAGTTCAAATATCAACAATCAAAATAAAATAACAAACAATCTTTGCGCAGCATCACTTACTGCACCTTTAAATTGGCCGTAGATGCTGATTTTGACACATTATAACAAGTCATGTTTAGAGGGCTCCTTTGAATTGGCATGTTTTGTTCAGATTTGTGGTGCACAACCTCAGGCATGCAGTCTCCACACTCGGCCTGCAGGGCCAGAGCTCCCAGGTACAGTGCCGTCTCCTCATGGCAGGACAGCCTGTCCTCCAAAAGGTCTCTCCTGAGCTGCAGGTAATACTGGTGGCGGGTCTGTTTGTTCCTGATAGAGAGACCGCACGCATTCAAAGGATCCAACTTCATGAGGCACCTTTTGTAACATTTGTCTTGTAATACCACGACAAAGAGAAATACTTACAAAAGAAGAGATATGTCACTGACAAAGAATTTGATCCTGAAGAAAAGGACTATGGTGGTTGAAGGCACTTTCTTCCAGCTATCTGGAGCAACTTTGGAAATCTTGGCATCATTGTCCACAAAGAAAAACTCATTATCTGACCAGAGAAAAGAATAAAGACAAATTGTGAGATGACATAAATAAAGTATGCCTTCTAATACCTACACCAGCGTTCTTCTACGTTTTTTAAACCAAGGACCCCTTAACTGAAGAGAGATGGAGCGGGACCTCCCACTACTAATACATGATTTTATGAATCATCTTTTAATGTTAAACTTACATGTGGCACAGTGAATTCTTAGGATGAACTGGATCTGTGGATGGATATCTTAGTGACTACCTTAACTATAGGCCAGTAAACCTATCATCAATGGGGATGTATATTGCTAATAATATGTTGAATACATGTTAATACATTTTGTTACACTTTACTTGAAGGTATCTACATAAGAGTGACATGACACTGTCATGAATGTGTCATAAACATTATAAACAAGTCATAAACGTTTATGACATAACGCTTCTTTTAGTAAGTGTCATTTGGTTTTTGTCATGACAAGTTAGGGTTAGGGTTAGAGTTAGGGTTAGAGTTCATGTGTCATGACTGTGTCATGTCACTCCTATGTAGATACCTTCAAGTAAAGTGTTGTCATACATTTGAACTTCTGAAAAAACGTTCAAATATTAACAATAATTTGGAGCGCCAAATTACACACAAAGGCCCATGCAACAGGGTTTTGGTGTGTTTCCCATCAACATGTAACTTACATCAACAAAAAATTACAACACCTGAATAAAAGACCTCACAATGCTCTAGTGTTTAAATAAACCGCTACAAACATGCTACAATCAAACAAAATCAGAGATCTTCAGAAAGCCTTGCTCACTTCTTTATGTAACATTTCTTTTTTTTGTTAAACCTCTTTACCGTCAATATAAGCAAGGCCAAAGTAGAAATGTTCCACCAGGTTGGAGTGAGCCACAATCATGTCAAAGACGTCCCCTCCTCTGGATTTCACCTCACACTTGACCAGGATGCTCTGACCGTTTGGCATCACCACACTCAGCTCTCTCTGAGTGGTTGGAGATTTCCCTTTTTTTGACTATGCGAGAGGGGAAAAAAAATATTTTTGAGGACAGAATTAAATCAAAATAAACGATCAGATGCTAAATGTGTTCATGGTGAGAAATGAGCCATGCAGGGTTACAGAGTAATGCTCTTGCCCATATATACAAAAGGATAGTGGAAATTGTTGTTAACAAAGTTCAGGGGTTTCAAGAAGGAGATATTAGCATCATTATCCTGAGATGTCAAACCACTGTCAATGTCTCCAAACTCTCATAATTTCATTTCTGTTTGCAAGAACTCACCACGATGGATCCAGGCAGCTCCAAGACAACCACCGGCTCGTCTAACATTCTGATAAACTCAGGTCCCATGTCCTGCAACAGACAGCAAATAGAAAAACAAGATTTCGATGAAACGTGTGATGAGATATTATGTTATCGTGATATTATTACACTGTAAAAACGTTTCACCCTAAATTCACAGTAATGTACTGGCAGCAGCTTCACCAGTAAACTACTGTTTATTTACAGTAAGCATGCTGTTTTTAAATGTTATGGTATTTTACTGTAAATAGACATATAGTTTCTTACTGTATTATTTGAATTTACAGTAATATACTGGTAGCAGTGTAATTCCCACCTTTTACTTTAATTTCCCAAGATGCATTGGTATTAACAGATAGTGGTGTAATATTATTTTTTCTTCCCAGAATGCATTGGCACTTACAGTATGATCCTGTAAGATACGGTGGTTTACAGTCATTATGTAACATGAATAATCTGGCCCACCTTCACTTTCTTGTCATTCAGACTCATCGTGGACTCGAACTGTGCGAGGGATCTTGAGTTGGCATTTCGATTGCCATCCATGTACGGACTGCAGGGGCTGCGGTTCAGCTGCTGCCAGCTGTCGTAATTCTCCCTTTGTCGAACTCCCGAGGGAATCCTGGGAAAAATTAATTTTCCATTCTCAGTCTGATGGGAGTCGAGATCTGTCACGCATGACACGATGGCTCAAACATCACACATTTCATTTAATTCTCCTCTGGGGGTTTTGTATTAGCACTGTCTTTTTACTTTTTCCCTCATTGTTAGCACACATCAAACTTTACTTGAATTTAGATTATTTTGAAGTAAACATATGTTTGTACTGTGTCTTCTTACTGTGAAATAGGTTTATGAGAATGTATGATGTACTAAAAAAAACAACTCTGTTATAAGGTGTGTAATGCTGTAATGCTTCCTACCCTGTGGGCTCGCATGGATAAGATGCTCCGGAGAATGCTTGTGAAATCTTCTTCTTCAGCGCACATGTTGAGTTACTAAAAGTGCTTCCTGAAAAACAAATTGGTATGCACTACTTATGTCCACATGAGAATATTATAGCTTTTGCATTTGGCATGGTAAATATCTAAAAATGTCTTTCTGTGGTTTTTGCTGAGAGTTAGATGAGAAGATTGATACCACCCTTCACAGACATGAGAGTATCAGTCTTCTCATCTACCAAAAGCCAATAAGCTTATTAACAAAAAGGTCAAACTAATGCTTTAAAGTAGGGCTGGTTTTGATAAATATTGTCAACATGATATCAAAATGGATATCGTGTGGCCGAACTGCGTTATGGCAATATCCACGTCATTTGGATGACACTTTACATTTTGATCGTTTCACGTTATGTTCATTTTCCACTAAAGAAAAAGTGTTTAAGTCACACAGGAGTATACACAAATAGAGTTTTCTATTAGATTATTTACTTATTGAATTACCAGAAAAAATACTGTATTGTGATATTGAATACTGTACAAGTCATTTACAGAGCAGATATGTATGCTGTAGCAGACGGAAACATAATGCAATTTAATTTCAGTTAGACTTTAAATCTGTCAGAAGGGATCAGTTTCTTACTGTGCAATCTGTCCCTGATCATTTGACTGCGGTCTGTTAGCCGGGATCCATTTTCAGCCATGGACACATGATCAACCTGCAAAGACATCACGGTCCAGCTCAAGGAAACAAGCAGAGAGTTTGTGCTATCAGTAAACTTATCACAAAAAAAAAACTAAAACAAAACCAAACATAACTTCACCTAACCCGCTAAAAACCCGAACCAACACCATCCACTCATCCAGCCACTCACTGAGTTTCTGTAGACGTCTTCTACCAGCTGCCTGACGAGCCGTTCAGCAGGAGGCAGCATGGAGGCCTTGTGGTGAAGCTCACAGGTCTCTAGCACCGTCAGGAGGTCAGTCCGTCGGACCACCATGTCCTCGCACATGCTCAGCAGCAAACCCTCCAGCTCTGCACTCAGCTGGACCGGCTGGCAGCAAACAAGTGACAGCAAAATGGATCATGTGCAAGTAGATAGATAGATAGATTGATCCCCAAGGGGAAATTCAATGTCCCAGTAGCTTACAGACATCACACACAACATACACATACAGTACATCATAAACAGGATGATAAAATAACAAATAACAACAAATCCACATGCATAATATGGACAATAAAAGAAAAGATACTAAAAAAAATCCACATGAATGTACTAAGGGATGTATAAGCATGAGAGAGCGTTAAATATGTGCATTATATGGGAATAAGGTGGACAGTAGGATATACACAAATCAACAGTTGATATTAGAGGTTTGAAGTATAAGCTAATATAGACAGTAAACAGCGTAAGCAGTAAACAGTGGGCCAGTGGGCAGTCACTACATAACTAACTAGTACTAAGAATATACAAGAATGAGTTGGAGCAAGAGATAGATGAGGGAAGAAAGTACCTGGTTTTGAGGTAGATGATAATCAACACACCAATAAAGAGTCATTCCCAGTGAGTACACAACCATCTGAGGAGAGCAGGACAAGGTCATGATTCATTTCTGCTCATATATAAACGGAACTATAAGGGGATTTAAATGGGAATAGTGCCACTTGATGCAATTAAGTGATGTGATTAAAGGGTTAAGGACTCCTATCCAAACAAAGCACTATGCAAAAACCAACACTGTCTCCTAAAACATTGCGTTCAAACAACTAAACTGCATTCTCAGAATATATTTTCTCATGTAGTACACGGCCACGTGCCAGCCACAGGCGCACTTTGTAAAATGGTCACAGTTTTGAACATTTCAAGGGCGTAACTTTGGGTTCAACATTGGGGGGGGGGGGGTTGAGCTCTCCACTCTTGAGCAAAATTCAAATTTTGAGCACATCAAACACTTCATTTTCTGCATTTCTGCAACACTTTGTGCCTTTTCTGCATCAAGTTATGGTGCAAATGTCTTAATTTATGTAAGACATTTGTAAAACTGTGGGCTAATTAAAAATAGTAGTTTTATGGATCTGATTTCTTCATATTAATGATGGTCTGGTTCTCAACATTTTTAACTTGTGTCCTCTTAAGATAAAGCAAGTTCTCCATAAATCAATAAACCCTTGTACAACCCCAAATCAGAAAAAGTTGGGACAGTATGGAAAACACAAATAAAAAAAGAAAGTAGTGATTTCTAAATGTACTTTGACTTGTATTTCATTGCGGACAATGTGAACACAAAATATTTCATGTTTTGTCTGGTTAACTTAATTTCATTTGTAAATATACATCCTTTCCTGTCATTCAGACCTGCAACACATTCCAAAAAGGTTGGGACAGGAGCAATTAAGGGCTAGTAATCAGGTAAATTGGTTAAATAATGATGTGATTTGAAACAGGTGATGTCAACAGATGATTGTAATTATGATTTGGTACAAAAGCAGCATCCAAGAAAGGTCTAGTCCTGTAGGAGCAAAGATGGGCCGAGGATCGCCAGTTTGCCAACAAATACGTGAGAAAATTATTGAAATGTTTAAAAACAATGTTCCTCAAAGAAAGATAGGAAGACATTTGCTTATTTCACCTTCAACAGTGCATAACATAATTAAAAGATTCAAGGAATGTGGAGGAATTTCAGTGCGTAAAGGACAAGGGCGCAAGCCTAAGCTGAACAACCGTGATCTCCGATCCCTCAGGCGGCACTGCATCAAGAATCGTCATTCATCTATAAGCGATATCACTACATGGGCTCAGGACTACTTTGGCAAACCTTTGTCAAGTACCACAATACGTAGTTACAGCCACAAATGCCAGTTAAAACTGTACTGTGCCAAAAGGAAGCCCTATGTTAACAGTGTCCACAAGCGCCGTAGACTTCTCTGGGCTCGGAGGCATCTGGGATGGACCATCACACAGTGGAAACGTGTACTGTGGTCAGATGAATCAGTATTTCAGGTATTTTTTGGGAGAAATGGACGCCGTGTGCTCCGGACCAAAGAAGAAAAGGATCATCCAGACTGTTACCAGCAACAAGTCCAAAAGCCAGGGTCTGTCATGGTATGGGGTTGTGTCAGTGCCCTTGGAAAAGGTAACTTGCACTTCTGTGATGGCACCATTAATGCTGAAAAGTACATAGAGATTTTGGAGCACAATATGCTGCCTTCAAGAAGACATCTTTTCCAGGGACGTCCATGCATATTTCAACAAGATAATGCAAAACCACATTCTGCACACATTACAAAGTCCTGGCTGCGGAGGAAGAGGACACGGGTACTTGACTGGCCTGCCTGCAGTCCCGACCTGTTTCCAATAGAGAATGTGTGGCGCATTTTGAAGCGCAAAATGCGACAACGAAGACCCCGTACTGTTGCCCACCTTAAGACTTGTTTGCAGCAAGAATGGGACAAAATTACACCGGAAACACTTCATCACTTGGTGTCTTCAGTCCCTAAACATCTTTTAAGTGTTGTGAAAAGGAATGGCAACATTACAAAGTGGTAAATGCTTTACTGTTCCAACTTTATTTGAAATGTGTTGCAAGAACCAAAATAGGATTTTTTTTTTTTAAAACCAATAAAAATCATGAGGAACACATTAAATTATGTGCTGTTGTATTGTCTGCAATGAAATACAAGTCAAAGTAAATTTAGAAATCACTACTTTCTTTTTTTATTTGTGTTTTCCATACTGTCCCAACTTTTTCTGATTTGGGGTTGTATTATGACCCTTTCATAGGTTTAATAATGTCCATAATTTGAGTAATCTTTAGAAGCCTGCAGTGACTAAACTACCCAGTAGTTCACAACCAAATAGCAGTAACACATAAAGAAAAGACAGCAAAGTAAGCAAGTTTTTCAATCCTTTCTTATCCTACATCTTATGAACCCAAAGATGTATCTCGCGACCCGTTTTAGGGGTCCCAACTCCCAGGGTCAGAACCACTTGATATTTTGTACCAGATGTCCTCACTACAAGTCAGAGTTTTCCAACCTTTTCGGCTGCAGTCCTGGTGGAGGCAGCGTGCCCCTGCTGGATCTCCGGAGCTCTAAAGGAGGCCACGTCTTCATATTGGGCGCAGCTCTTGAAGGCCAGACTCCCATTGGCTGACAGTAGCACCGAGCCTGGACTGAGCACACTGCACATGTTGCCTGAACCTAGACAGAGAACATTAACCAACTCAAAAGGGTTTCTCTTGCTTTCTCTTGCGCTTGTAGTGTATTTACACATAAAACCTATTAATACTCTCATAGGTCATTATTATATGTATTTCATTCATTTCATGCCAAAGCCAGCTAGAAAGCCAGAATACTATGAGTGACTCTTGTAATAACAGGATACTGGGTCCCTCAGGTGAAATGGTGTCCAGATGTGTAGATAGGGATAAACCTGTAGGAATGTTTAAAAGATAACAAATAGCCTAAGGTCGGAATTCGACCTCTAACCTGTGGTTTACATCTAACCACCTGGGGGGTAGAATGAGTTCCTTTAAGTAGGGAAACAAAGAGGAAGAGCTTCAGACCACGATTGGCAACATGTGGATCTCCGAGCTCTGCAGGGCTTGTATAAGATGCTATATAATAAATTCTATTAATATTCAAATGGCATCTGCGACTTCTTCATTTATACACCATCTACAACGATACACCTGACACGACATTACTTGGCGACGAGGATTGCGGCCGGGAAGCGACCAGAAGTGTCTCAGCTGTACCGCAGACGAATGACCCTGGTGGACTGATGTTCGTCCCAAAAGAGCCGGCTGAATAGGGTGAGCATTCTCACGCATTTTGGGCGACTGTCGGTCTGTGAGGGCCTTTTGTGTGTGGGCTGTCGGTGCTGGTTGCTCCGGGAAAGGACCCGACTTGAGCGTGGTTGTAGTTTGATGTGTTTATGAATGGTTGTTCTGAATTTGTTGCGTTGCAAATCAACGCAAAGGGAGGAAAGAGAGTGTGATATGACATAAGGGAGGAAAAAGAAAAACGGATAGTTATTATGCGTGCAAGGTTAGAGTTAAAGAGAAAAGTAAAGGGCCTGCACGTTGAGTAGCGAAATAAGCGAGCCAGACGACGCGCGAAAGATGTGTTTAAGTTGAGATAAAGTCTAATTAGTAGCTTGGCGAGCTGGACGACTTGCGAAAACTAGACTTAAGAGAATAAAATCGGGCAAAAGGAAAATAAGGCCGCAGATCGGACAGCGAAAACCCCATGTGGTGTTTATATATATGTATATTTATATATATATATATGTAGGCTGGCTGGAGTGTGGTTATTATTCCGTGCGTGAGAACTCGTGCCAGGTTGACGAATTTGGCAGATGTAGGTAAATAATCGGGAGATTACGCTTCAGTATCAGAAAACGTTTAGTAGACTGTGGAAAAAAGATAAATCTAGTGCGGCGGCATGTTTTAGGTAGTGTGCCGAAATTACAAAATTTTGGGGAAAAGGATCCGAGAGAGTGTGTGCTGGGTTCTCATATCAGTGAAGTGTGAGTGTGTCAGGAGGATTCAGCATGTGAGTGTGTGGAAAAAAGAGGAAAAGTGGGAGAGCGCGTCTCTCTATGTGTCTGTGTGTGTGACATGGGGCTGTGTATGTGTTTATCTGTTCTTGGTGGAGAGTTAGTTTGGTTAGTTAGGTAGATGTTGTGTTCTGTTTAAGTTAGAAAACTTAGGTGCTTATGAGTCTGTTAAGATAGGAGGAGATTAGGAGAGATCTGTGGTGTGGAGGTCTGTTCAGCTCAGCGTTGCTTTGTCGACTGAACTGCGCATGTCTTGGAATGTTAGGAATTTGAGCTGCCACAGAAGTCAGCTCCAAACTGCATGAAGGGAGCAGAGGAGTATATCTGTGTGTGAGTTCTTTAGAAGGAGAAAATACATAAAGGGGATATAGTGAGATCAGTGAGATTTAAAAGTTTGGGCAAGATCATAAAATCTAGAGAGATGACACTGGAGTTTAAATGGTGCTTAATTTATGTAAGTATAGGGAATTGGGAGAACGGTTGAGAATAGGACTGGATAGAGAAGAGGGTGAAAGAAGAGTGAAGGAGTAACCAGAAAGAAAGCCTAGAGAGAGAAGATAATGTGTGGGTGTACTCACGTTTGTGTGACCAATGTACATTTAGAGAAGAGAGAGAGGGGAAATCTCAGGGGCAAGACAGGAGAGAAAGAGATTTGAGGAAAAAAGTGAAGCAAGTGATGAAAAGAAAGAGAGAAGAAGGTGAAAGGTGAATGATGAACAGTTGATGACATGTGTGATTTCTCGGGAGCCCAAAAAGACAGTGACTGATTATCCTGAAAATAAAAAGATTTTCAGCCTTATACCTCAATTGAGAGAGAGAGAGAGAGGGCTGTTGATTGGTCTCTGGGTTAATATCACATGTGCCATTCTAAAAAGTTGAACTATTAATTTGGTTGTTGAGACATTTATAATGATTGGAGGCTATGAGGAATAAAATACTTAAAATATGATGATGATATGGAGTTTGCTGAGGTTCTTTATTATTATATAGGTTCACGTCATTGTGAGAGAAAAGAAGAGATATTTGTGAAAATAGAATAAGCGGGAAATTAAGAATTCTGAGGGAAAATCAAACTGATCCGGTTTGAATGTTATTTTAGAAACTATTAAGAAGAAGAAGAAGCAAATGATGTTTAATTAATGAATAAGGTTATAAGTTCAGTTGAAATAAGTAGCTATTTAAATACATAGTTGATAGAACTGCTGTGATTGTTAGTTCTAAGAAAAGAATATGAAGACGTCCTATGAGGTTATAATGGGGTGTTGAAAGGAGGAAAATATTAGTTGATGATTATCTAGTGCATTGACAGATTAGTACAGAGGGATTAGTGGTATAGATTATACTAAATTACTATATGAGGTTAATAGTATAGCAGGATGGCTGAGTAATACAGTTTTGATTACTTTGAAGTTGAGGAGTTTCCTCATCTGAGGTGGTAAGAGTACCACTTAATGATAATTTGGGGGAAAAAGAGAGAGAAATATGGATTAATAATAACATTGAAGCTAATAATAAAGAGAAGCTACATAGCTTAGTTTAAGAAAAACAGTTTAAGCTGACAACAATAATAATTCATAACTAGAAATTGCATAGCTAAATAGGATGAATAGCTTAAATCCTTTAGAAGAAGCTGAAGTAGTGAGTATAGGGGAAGCATGAAGGGACAGGAGTTTCATTAAAGAGTTGGATAAAACTACTGAAGTATAAAAGATGGGGAATGTTTAGAGGTTTTTGGAAAGCTGAAGCTAAACTGAATTGTTGGCTAGGGAAGTTCAATGATGTCAAATGAGTTAGAAAATTGTGAGATCTGAATTATTGTTCTAGCTGAGATTATGAATAAGTATGGAAGAATTACAACTGATGTGAGAAACAATACATAGATGAAAATGCAGAATTATGAGATGCATTTTAGGAAGCTGAATTGCATTACCTTAACAAACTAAGAGCAGATATATACGCTAGAAGAATTGAAAGCAACTGTAATGTAAATGTCAAGTAAATAAATTGACTTGAAAGGCTGAAAGTAAGAATTATTAGAATTATTATCAGACATATCCATTATATACAACAATCAGATTATGAAGATACTATAGCTAGAGGAGAAGAGAAAATGAAAAGAGGCGAAAGCAATAGGAAAACTATATTTTACACAGGGATTCAGCAAAAAGACAGTTATATGAGAACATGTATTCTTAGCTTCTAGTGATCAGCCAGTAGGACAATCACTGCATTATAGATGGAAGATGATTAAACAGTAGGAAGAGAATCAAGTGAACTAAAATAAGTATGATTTAAAGTGAAAATAATGCTTCTTGCGAGAGTGTGTTTGTGTTTATTTAAGTGCCTCGATGGATGTCAGAGCAAAGGGATCATCTCACTTCCAACAAGCTGGTGACAAACTGCTGGACAGAAGAGCTGCAGAAAAGATGCAGGACCGGTGATAAGCTGAATGATAACCAAGATGGTTTCGGGACAAGATCAGAGCCAAGAAGTGCTTTGGGGACACAGTTGCAGAACTAAAGGAGGAGAAGTTCAGCCTGACGATGTCTGAACTCAGAAGATACTGACATTAAGAAAGCAGTGGATGAACGACCAGCAGAAGGATCATGGAAGAAGAAGAGAAGTGAAAAGACGGCTCTGAACTCATCGACGCAGACCGGATGAGGAGGAAGGACAAGCAGGTACTGCGCTTGAACAGTACTCATTTTTGAAAATATACTCTAAAGAAGTGATTACTTTTACTTTAAGAATAAGAGCACGCCTGTGTGATGACAACTATAGGATTAGGGCAAATAGATGCTTTAGATTGGAGGAAAATTACAGTCAAAGTTCATTTCATTGTTCTATTAGTACACCAACAATCTAGATAACTTTTGAATATTTAGTGCTGATCAGATGATTTAGTGGGAAGTGATTTCATATACATATTGAGATTTAATAAATATGGAGTTCTGATGAGTAAATAAATTGAGGGTGACTATTAAAGGAAATAGCTTGACATTAACATCAGTGAACTAAGTTGGATGAAGCTTATAAATTTGGCTTTAGGAAAAAAAGATAGGGTGTATCATAGAGTTCCAAGCTATTAGAGAAATAAACAAATCCACAATAATGACATCAAGATTTCAAACTAAAGCAAGAACAGTGGGAGACAATTTTACTCGTTGATATAATTTTTGCCTGTACTGAGGTGCTGTTTTGGTTTTCGAGACTTTATGAAGTCTCGTAGGGGAGGAGTATGGAATAGAAATATCATATTACAATAGAAACATTACATTACTTTTAGGAATATGGAGGAATAGGAAAAATAGGAAGATTATTTTTCTTTCTTTTTGGTTTGTGTGATTTTGTTGATTTTTATGTGTTGTTTTACAAAAGATACTGGCAGGTGTTTCCCTCTCTTCCAGTGTATAAGGAGGGTAGGAGCAGAGAGATGCTTGATTAAGGACAATAAAGACAGGACTGGAGGATTCTGAACGAGGACACAGTGAGGAGATGTTCAGAACCAGACATCATCAATGCTGCTGAGAAGCTACAGAGGAACCGACAACTGACTTGTCTTATGTTTGGATATATGTTGGCATTGATAAAGATTTTCATGTTGTGTTTATGTTAATTGTATGAAGAATGATGTCTTCTGTTATGTGATGAATGTATGGAGATGACCTCATGTTTTATTTTGTTTTTGACGTGTTAGGGACAGAAGGTCTAGGAAGGGTAAGATCCTTTTCAGAGTCCAATGGGTCGACCAGCTTCTGAATTGGACGATTTTTTTGATTTTATTTATGTCTTGGGGTTTTCACATATATTAACTCAAATACTACTCACATCTCTAATTAATCTTTCACATATATTCATTCAAATATCTCTAGTTAATTCTAATTAATTTACATGTATTTGCTCAAACCATAGCTTCAAACAAATTGATAATGTTTTACTTTAATTGATCTGGAGTACCATGAGTTGGTGACTGCTTGGGCAGAGGGTCGTGAAGTTTTGAGGGTTTGAAGGTCATTTAGAAAGATAAGCTGCTCGATGGGTTTTTCGACTTCACACTTCAGAACAGTGAATGTTGTTAGAAATACACTTTATGATGCAATCATTTTTAGTGAGATATGGACTAGTCTATGTTCTGTTTTTTCGGGATTAGTCACCCCGAAAGGGAGGAATATGTAGTGTATTTACACATAAAACCTATTAATACTCTCATAGGTCATTATTATATGTATTTCATTCATTTCATGCCAAAGCCAGCTAGAAAGCCAGAATACTATGAGTGACTCTTGTAATAACAGGATACTGGGTCCCTCAGGTGAAATGGTGTCCAGATGTGTAGATAGGGATAAACCTGTAGGAATGTTTAAAAGATAACAAATAGCCTAAGGTCGGAATTCGACCTCTAACCTGTGGTTTACATCTAACCACCTGGGGGGTAGAATGAGTTCCTTTAAGTAGGGAAACAAAGAGGAAGAGCTTCAGACCACGATTGGCAACATGTGGATCTCCGAGCTCTGCAGGGCTTGTATAAGATGCTATATAATAAATTCTATTAATATTCAAATGGCATCTGCGACTTCTTCATTTATACACCATCTACAACGATACACCTGACACGACACGCTATTTGGTTGAGCAAGTTGTTTCAATCTTAGTCTGTTTGAATGCTTGTTAATGCTACCTGAAAAAACAGCCCTGTGCAGGGGCAATTCCAGGAATTTTGAAGCGGGGTGGCACACGAGGGACCAAAAATCGGTCCGGGTGGGCGGGCATTTTATCAGAATACAGCATAGACAATCTGTGCACGGGAAACAGGTGGAATTGGGAGGAAATGGGAACTAATAAGTGGTTACCTCTTTTGGAAATATCCAGTAAGGCCTCAGTGGTGGCTAGCAGCAGACACCAGACCTCATCTTCATCCAGTGGCGAACCCCGGGCCTCCAACACTTCTGCCAGGGTCACAAATGTACCCATTCTGCTGGAAAACATTGCATTTCTTTCAATTAAAAATACCTGTTAATGGGAATAACACAACATAGTACATTACAGGAGGAGTTGTGGCAAGGGTCATGTCTTAACAAGCAGGCGGAATGTCCTCATGGGGGCTGGAATACCACTATTCATCCGACAGTTTGAACGTTTAAAGGTCACTGGTTGGAGTTTGAGACAGACAAGCTTAGGGTTCAGTGGAATTAGATCTAATTGGAAACAATTCCAACACTTTTGTATCTTGCTTTCATACATTTCCAAACAAAATAAAGCAATCTCTACTTATTACATTTACTGTAGCTTTACATGAAAAGAAACTAGCAAACATGCAGAATGGAGAGTTTCAACAGCTTCAACACAGGTTCCTTTTTGTTTTACCAGATTAATGACTATAAGATTCCAGGAAGCGGCAGTTTTTGTTTTCAAAGATTAAGAAAAAGAAAAGACAATACGTTTGTACATGATGTGTCATTTTGTTGTTTGTTCAATCAAATTTTTTTTTTTTTAAATTCCATATACTGCTCAGTCGAGTCTGTAGGAACGCTGTATGGCACAAAACAGAAAAAAGAGCAAACTGATTAACATTACATAAGTAGCATAAGTATTAGCATGGTTCAGTAACCACAGGAAGTTGAGTTTTCCATAATTGTTGACAATCAGATTAACATGTTGCCTCCAGGAAGCGTCTAGATAATAATCATTATTCCTTCTCATATTGGAGGATAAGGAAAACAGAAGAATGTTTTTGGCATTTATTGTTTCCATGTTGAGAACTTCACTTCTTTATATCTTACTTTAATTTATTTGAATGTACTGTGCTGTTTATAGACATGCATGCATCCATCTCACTCTGTGACCATTCTGACACACAAACAGAATTAAAACACTGACAGGCACAAGCATGTCTGGTGACATCATGGGAAATTGCCAAGTAACCCAGCTCTGTTAATCAGGTTATGTGTACTTCATTCAACCAAAACAACCTGGGGTGAAACAATCAGTAAAGGCCTTGTTCACAGCAGACATATTGACTTGTCATAGCAGGAAAAGCACGGTTCACAAGTAGGGCTGCACGGTTATGGCCAAAATGGTAATCCTGATTAATTTGATTAAAAAAAAGATTACAATTATTAACCAGGATTATTTATTGATTTTTTCACATGTAAATAAACAGAGCATTGCTTTTAATTCCATGTTGTGCTACATTTCTGCATTAAAATAAGTAGGGCTGGACTATTACTACTAAATTTGTTCGGATATTCTTTTGTTGTTTGTTGCTCTCACTAGCAATATTAGCTGTTCTGTTTTAACAATGTTAAACTGAAGAACAATGTGTATGCAGGCTGAAATTCACAATGTTGTTCTGTCAGGGTTAAGCCATTAGCTAAATATCTGCTAGCCGCTAGGCTAATTTTATGCTAGCCGACCACAGCAAACGCACTAGTGGGCTAAAACACAAGACGTCACTGCAAAAAGTGGATTGACTACAGTATAGCATTACATTTATGTATAGGAGCTATGGAGTCAACCTCCATTGATGCAGTAGGCTAGAAGCAGGAGACACCGCTGGAGTTAAGAAGAGAGAAACTCACACAACATACTGTTTTTTTTTTTTTTTTACTTGGCCTCCTTTTTGTATATGCTTTGTATTTGTTTTTCTGCATTAGTGACGTCACCCTTGTTGGACGAGATGGTGGAGCTGGTGAGGATGATGCGGCCAAGCCAGTGTCTTGTATGGTTGCAATTGTGCTGCGCTAAGCTAAATGCTAAAAAGGGAAAGTTGACGATTCTGAAGCGAGTCATCTGGCAGAGTTTTACCGGCAGGTTAATGTGGACCTCCGGGTAATGGCATCATTCATTTGCATGTACGGCAGTACAGAAAATTGGCAAACTTTCCCTAAAGTAGCCTTGGTTGACAAGGTGCTACCGAACATTGAACAAGACATTTGTAGGCGGCCAAAATGTTCCAATTAATTTTAATGAAGTGAAAACACACAGTGAGAGGATCAAAGTTTAAAAAAAAAAAAAAATACAGACAACACCCAAAAAAAAGCTTATGGCTATTTTACTGTACCGTAAAATAGCCATGTAAGCCTCTAGCTTAATTGACATGCTTCTAGCATGAGTTGAAGTGTTTGTTTGCCCTGGTCGGCCACCGTATAATTTATACAGTATAAATATACACTGAAACACTGCAGCGCTATGCCATCAATCTTAGCCGAGAATAGAGAAATGTCTGACTGAGTCGCAAGGGTGTCGGACTGGGGGTGGAAATGGGACGAAGTACCCAGGGCCCTTGTGTGAGGAGAGCCCAAAAAGATGCTAGAATGTATAGCTGTGGATGCAGGGAGGGGCCCATAAAGAATGCCTTTCTACAGGGCCCAGAATTTTGTGCCAAGCCCCTGCTGAGTCAAGTCATAAACAAGCAGTCTGATGTTGTCTGTGTTGTGACACTGTAGCAGCCTGGTGTTGTTTTCAGGTGATTTAACAGTGAAGAGCCGTGCTTAATGCCACTGCTGGCGCGGCACTGGCTGGGTGAGTCCTTACCGAGTCATGCTGTTATTTTAAGGTCCTTACACACCAACAAGACGGCCGACCGTTGGCAGAAAAAGGCAGTTAGACTGATCAGTTGGCTCCCCGAAGTCCAAAAAGTGCCTCGGAACAGCGACGCTGTTATGGAGACGTAATATGGCGGCGCTACTCTGTATTGTCGCCCAAAAAATGAAAACCAGCATCTGATTGTACAAACGCATCACGTGAGTCTGGCTGCTGCTTCTGGATTTTGGATTTTTCAATGGCGGCTCGTTCAGAATACGATCTCATATTTTACTAAAATAGTTCACCGAAACGTGTTTCTGAAAACATTTTAAGCGAGAAATAGGCCATGCAGTTGCTGAATCTGTCTTCATTTTAAATCGACAAAGGTCAGTTTAAAGGATTTTCGTCAGAGTTTGAGAGGCTACCCACTCGCCATTTCCGGCTTAGTCCAGATTGCCCTGTCTCCAACTGAGCAGGTCGGGTTGGCCAAAATGAAGGCCGACAGCTCCTCCGATGGACGACGGCACGGAACACACCGAACAGATTATCGGCCCGGTGTGTACGGACCTTTAGGAAGCGCTTGATTTGATATGCAGCAGAGTTTTCTAGAAGCGGAGCACACATTTTAAACATCAATATGGCAGTCGATCATAGTCATTTAATTGTGGGAAGCCAAAATCGCTTTGATTCACTGTGCAGCCCTAGTTACTAGTAACAAGGTGGCTCTGTTCTCTTTAAGTGTCCCAGCAAGTCAAGACAGTGTGACACTGAGGCAGCATGCATACCAGGACCATCAAACTGAAGCAGCTGAATGGAATCCAGCCATCATTCATTTTATAATTTACACATGTGCTATTGCTACTGTGATGTCAAAATATCTTCTGTGAAAAATGTCTTCCGTGAAAAAATTACCATTATTTGAATAGGCCTAGTCAAATTAGTGGGCATAAAAAATACAAGTACCAAAAACTTGTTAAAAATGTGTAAGTGTTATTGAACAGGCAGGTATAAGTGTTACTTTGTGTTGTTTGTTACCTTGATTTATCCAGAGAAATCTGGCTTAGCACACAGGCTCTTTGCTTCTTACTCTGTGTGAGTTTGAGTTTGCTGCTTTGCACAGGAGCACGCTTAGTCGCATCCAGTTTCATTGCATTTTCTACATCCCAGATGGAAATTGTGTAACGGCAGCAGCATACATAAAGGACCCTGTGAGTCTGAAAACACACATTTCTAAACCTACAGGTGGTTTGATGTGTTATGCATTATGCAGCCTACCTTACTTTATCCGGTATCTGAAACGATTCTGCTTAGGTTTCTTCAGACATCCGCCACTCTGAACCTAATCCTTCTTCCTCCTATGCATCCTCTGCTGCCATTCCACCCACCTGTCCCTTGTCCGAGTGCTACTATCTGTCATGACAGCTTGTCACATAGCGTCAACCCCTCATCACAGATCAATCGTCTCCAAACAAAGGACACATCAGCTCCGTAACGTAATTTGCTCTAACTAATGACGTGGTGTTTCTGCTTTTTGCGTCATTTTTGAACTATTTTTAGACTAGGGGACATAAGAACATAATTGGATTTGCAGGGCAAGCTAACGACAGATGGGGCAGCAATGGACCAATCGTGTTAATCTGAGGTTTCAACCACAACGGACACAATAATTGTCCCACTTTCCATTAGTACCTTACAAAGATTAAGTTGATTGGCAAATATAGTACGTGGCTTTGTGAATAACCAGATACCATGGCTTTTATATCCTCCCACCTGTGCCTCCCAGTGCTTGAAAAGCGTTCGAAATGTTCATCAAAGTGATGTGATGTAACAAGTAAAATATTAGGTCTGAGGTGAGAAAAACTATGTCAAAAGTGGTCTAAGAGTATAAATTCTTATGAATTGTCATACAGCAGTAACAAGGGCTTCTGACGGGTGCTAGTCCTGCTTTTTTGCTTTTTTGTGTGCAAACTACACGTCAATTATTTGCAGTTAAGAGTGTTTTTTGTCCACATACTTGCACACAGGATATGCTGACCCACCACTTCATCCCAATACACATCTTCAAGAAAGGGCTTTGTCCAGATTTACACCTGTCCTTTCCAGCCCAAGGAATAATTAACACACTGACCTGTGGATGACATGTCAAGGTAATGCCTGGATGTGCCTCTAGCATAAGCTTTCATAAGGGTCAGAGTTGACGCCTTATGAACTCCCATATGCACATCTGGGTCCTCAATTCTCAAAATCTGGTACAGAAAATCATCAGTACATACAATGCGTTGCATTTGATAAGCATTTCAAATGTTTGTTTTTTTCAATGTAAAATCTTAATCTAAACAGTAGCTGTCAGATAAATGAATAGGTCTATATTAAACATACAAATACGTAACATACAGGTACATCCTAATTGTAATTAGGCTAGTACAATAGGCCTACTTAAGTGCATAAAGTAGCCTACATAAAGTTGTAAATAAAAACCTTTATGGTCTTCAAGGTAGAAAATATTTAATTTGCAGTTTATAAACTGGAAACTGAGTGTATGTAATCTACCAAATAAAATTAGGCACTCCAATTTTGAACTCAAATGTTAATAAAGATCATTTGCAGGCTACATCGTAACCTCGTACTTATTCAAACTAATGTACCATGATTTGGTAATGTTAGCTATAACAGGAAACATAATAAGTAAACCTGCTATCTCATATGCAAGCTCGTTAATAACATACTTTGTATATATGTATTTTGGTGTATATTATGTATACATTTTTTAACATTCACCCACAAATATGTGTGAAATAGCACTATCTTCCCGTTGTATGGTTTTATTATACATCCATGGTTGTATGCGGTGTTATTTCAAAACGTTGCAAAACCGTCGCTTCCGTTTTCCCGGAGCGGCTGCCGGAAACGCGCAGGCAGTCTTGAACGTCCCCCTGTCCTCATTGTGCAGCCGAGGAAACATCGCAAGGTTTCGACGACGTTGGTATGAAATGGCAGAAACTGCTTGTGTCACGGAAGCACACAGATTAGGTTACATAGAAGCTACACATGTATTTTGCAAAGATCCTGGTCTGCTAGTGTGAGGGAAACGGGAGCGTATCCGGAGGACAAAGGAATTAAAGAGGTGTTTTTCTCCAAAAAAAAGCGTCCGGGTTGTGTCTCTCCAGCAGACAGCAAACGGCGACTGCGGGTCGACACTTGTAATTAACCGGAGAGGGGTGAGCTCGACATATGTATTTTTTCTTCCTGTGAGACATGTTTGACGTATTCTTGTCAATAGTTGGGGGGGATGGGAACAGACAAATTTGGCTCACACACACGTTATTGTAAATAGGTGTTTCTACAATATAGCTACATGGTGACCACCACAGCAGACAGGACAGGTCTGGCCTAACTGGTAGAAGGCAGCCAGACTGAGTGGCAACACTGGGAAGCACACAGTGTAACGTTAACCTATCCATGTCAGTGCTGTGCTACACAGTTACACACACGTTAGCTCAGCTTACACTGTAAACTGTGAACCGGGGTGGCGTTGCAAGCCACGGTGAAACTAGTGAGAGGTTCAACTAAAACGCTGTGACCTCCAGTCTGTGGTCACCTAAAAACGAAAACCTCCATTTAGACAGAAATCACCTATCGACGCCTTTGAATACACCCTGGTTTAGCTAATATCGGTTTGCTGATATTTACCGCTCTGATATGATATCATGTTTCTGTTAGCTTGGAAGGTGGGCAAACAAAATTCCTGCACTGTAAACTGATCATAGGTGGGTTTACACTGGCTATAATACTGTAGCAGCATCTCTGTGAGTTCAATAACAACACCGAGCAGATCGATATTTGGCTATGCAAGGCTGCAGTCTGTCTGGTTATGTGTGTTTTTTTTTATGGGATGTGTTAATACTCTCACTGACCTGCAAATTGAAAAGTGAATGTTATTACTCTTCAGTGGCAACTGCATAGTGTTGCAGTTTGGTTTGTCTTTTGTTACAGCAATCAAATAGTGAACATGTATCAGCATCTATCTTAACAATAAAGTAAAATAATTTATCAAGCCAGGGGATCAAATGTGGAGTTTTGTAATCCCTTATATTATCAGAGACATTTATAACTTGGTCTGGGTTATTAGAATTGTCTGATCGCAGGTATGTTCGGCTGAGATTATCACAGGTTGCAGCTTGTCCGTGTCTGGTGCATATGCAACATGTTCCTGTAGTCACATTTGGGTGGTGTAGAAGCTCCCAGACTGCACTGCACATTGCTAGCAACGTTTTTTTTTCTTAACAACCAGCCAAGAGAACAGCAGCGGTCAGCCAAAAGCAGCAAGAAATCTGATTCCTGCACCTAAAGCAAAAGGTAGCCCGTAGAGATGGGATTATGAGTCCTGGCTAACACATGAGCAGCCCAACATTCATATCTTGAGATCCTATTGGTTGGTACTGAGTAGAGCTGGGCAATACATCGATATTATATCAATATTGTGATATGAGACTAGATATCGTCTTAGATTTCGGATATCATACTATCGTAATATGGCATAAGTGTTGCCTCTACTGGTTTTAAAGGCTGCATTGCAGTAAAGTTATCTCATTTTCTGAACTTACCAGACCGTTGTAACTGTTCTGTTATTTGCCTTTACCCACTTAGTCACTATATCCACGTTACTGATGATTATTTATCAAAAATCTCATTGTGTGCATATGTTGTGAAAGCACCAAGCACCAGTCAACGCTACAATGTCGTTGCGGTATCGATATCGAGGTATTTGGTCAAAAATATTGTGATTTGATTTTCTCTGTATCGCCCAGCCCTAATACTGAGAGATGTTGGGCCTATCGACTAGTGAACATTAGATCATTTTCATTTTTCTCAATGGTTGAGAACCACAGTGCTGACACGGATATCTTTGTTCCTCCGTGCTAAAATTGAATGTACTGTCTGACTCCTTGTATCCAAACTCCATTTACAGGTCAGCTTATATTAGGCCTACACACAGTTGTATACCATCCTTTGCCTTGGTAGGTGTAGTCTATATTCTATATAAAGACAGGCCACCCTGTGGCATGTGCTGGCTGTTCCTCTGTAACCTGCTGGCCAGGACCATAGACTGTAAATAAAACAACAGCATGCCACAGTTCAGTGAGGGGGGGGGGGGGGTTGTTATGGGGGTGTTTCTCTGAGAGCCTCAAGGCCCTGACACACCAACCTGACGGCCGACCGTCGGCAGAAAAGGCAGTCGGACTGATCAGTCTCCCTGAGTTGGTCCAAAAAGTGCCTCAGAACAGACCGAAGTGACGCCGACTTGAGCGTACGTTCTGCGCGTGCGCAATACGTAATACATCTCCATAACAGCAGGCGGCGCTAATCTGTATTGTCGCCCAAAAAATTAAAACCGGAAATGACGAACGCGTCACGTGGGTCTGGCTTCTCCCAAATTTCATAATGGCGGCTCGTTCAGAATACGATCTCGTGTTTTACGAAAATAGTTCACCGAAACGTGTTTCTGATAACAGCTCGTCATTTCCGGGCTAGCACTCCACCAATCAGATTGGTCATTGAGTCCGACTGCCTGCCTTCCGATTCAACATGTCAAATCGGCCAAAATGAAGGCCGAACAGACTTGAGTCACCGACCTCGCCAGACTGTCCGACGGCCGATTATCGGGTTGGTGTGTCAGGGCCTTTAAGCTGCCTTCAGACCAAAAAAAAAGCAATCTGTCGATTTTCCGCGGGGTTGTGCGGTGGTGGTAGTGTCACGGAAACGGCCCACTTGTGCGACGTTCTGTTGTGTTCTTTAACCCCCCACTGTAGCACAAGTAGACTTTATATTTCACAGTTGCTGTTTTCCGTCAGGTTGTTTATAGATCTCGATGTTTCCGACTGCACTTGAAGGCAGCTTCATTTCACGGAGGAGAGAAAGGGACGAGCGAGACGGATCGACTTTGCTTGTTGTTTGGCAAACAGTCAGCTGTTCCACAAACTCCTGGGCAGTTCAGTGCTTGTGTTTGGTGTTTTAAAAGTTTGTGGCAGCAATAGAGGCAGTGATGTTTCCTGTTTCCTGCACCGGATTCTCACACCGCCTCAAAACCGACTGACAAGTCTGATCGTCGGTTACATGATTGGCCACCGCAAAGTGAGCGTTGCTTTTCTCCGAAAGTTGAGTCACTCAACTTTTCGTCGCAGGCCTGCTGCGTTTTATTCCGTCTCCCCACAGAGTGCAAAAAGGGCCTTGGATGCTGAGCAATAATCAGAAGCATCGTACAAACCACGTGGTTATATGCTGTAATATTCAATACATTTGATCCACTCACTCAGGGCTAGACAATATAAACGATAGAAAACGGATCACCATGGCATATTTCCTTGATACGAATATTTGAAATGTAGCCATGCCGACGTTATATTGCTTGACAACATACTAACAACCAATCCCATCACGGAAACATAGCTATACTATAGAGCCCGACCGATATATCGGCGGGCCGATATTATCGGCCGATATTAGGCATTTCCCAAACTACCGGTATCGGCATTTATAATGGTCGATAAATGAATATTTGAAAAATAAATTAAAAACGGACGAAACCCCCCCCTTCATTTCAGTTTAGTTTCATATCTTAAGTTTCTATTTTTATACATTTTATTTATCAGAACTTTAATATATTTTGATGTTCCTCTGTTCTGTTGTGACAAAACATACAAGTTTATTTTTAAACTGCATCATCAGATTA
This sequence comes from Gymnocephalus cernua, assembly GCA_023631565.1. Taxonomy (NCBI): domain Eukaryota; kingdom Metazoa; phylum Chordata; class Actinopteri; order Perciformes; family Percidae; genus Gymnocephalus; species Gymnocephalus cernua. The sequence continues at coordinate 19,072,574 of CM042443.1, forward strand.
CTTTAGTGAGGACTCATAAAATAACTACAAATAACTGTTAGGGAAATCTGTTTTGTTACGTTTTTCTGGATTAAAAAGCCGATATATCTGAATATCGGATTTTTAAATCACCAAATATTTGTATCGATATCGGCCTTAAAAATCCTTTATCGTTCGGGCTCTACTATACTAGATATTATTTTCTGTTCCTTTTGCAGCCAGATACCACTGGCAAAATAAGATGAGGTTTTTGCTGCTGGCTAGATGAGTCTGAAGATTTGATGATATTTGACCTCGGACTGAATAATATGGAAATACAGGGGTGTGAGAACATTAGATATTTCAAGGATGTTATAGCAATAGTAATCATGCAAATTCTTGCAACTTCGCCTGTTGCCTGTTCTACCGTTGGGAAGTAAACAGAGACAGATGTAGTTATTTTTTTTGGTATGAATTGTGCCTAAAAAGATCCATTGTTGCATTCTGCATTTAGCAGTGCAGGCGACATGTGAGGGAGGTTGGAATGACATTGAATCTCCATCAGGTGATAATCAAACAGCAGCAGCAGGCGGCGGAGACACAATTTCACCCGTTTACAGCTTGTCAGTCTCGGCAAAGGTGCTTCGGAACCTTTTCTGTTTGGATTCAGCCGCGACGTAAAATATGTTTTCATTAGTATTACTTACGATGCTGCTGTTGGTACCTGTGCTTCTGTGCCGCAAAGAGCCGTCCCATCAGGCCAGCTAAAGCTGCAGGTGCTGTTTTTGTGTGCCGAAATCAAGTGGAGTCTTTTTTCGAAGCGTTAGTCACCTTCCTCGGTTGGGGTTAGGGCTTATGTATGGTTTTGTTTAGGTGTAGCAGAGATACCTGTTGCCTGTACTACGAGTCAAGATCAACATGCCCTGGATTTCTTTCAGTTACCCGGCTTCACCTAACGACCGCGGTCCCGTATAACCTGGGTCACGACGGTGGTTAACAACTAGTTCAATCAACCCAGGGTTTCCCAATCCAGCGTTCACATAAAAGAGGCGGAGTTTGCACAGCGCGACCAATCGCAAACATCTGCCAGAGCCGCATATTTTACACAAGAAGAGCAAACTATAATTCTACATAAATATGAACACAGACACGGTTTTACAGGCAAAACGCAATACAGTCGCTGCTTCCTACAGCAGGAAGGAAAGTTGTCAAAAAATAGCTGATGCTGTAAATTCATAAATTACAAGGCTTATCAATATCACTTCCTCATCAGTCAGGCACAAGATGTGACCATAATTACACTCGTGCTTTCCATAAACTGTTGTTGCTTTAGCCTATTATTTCAGTCGCACCCCTGGCAGTGGGAAGCGATCGTGAGAGAAAATAAAAAAAACGATGTCTCTCTCTCTCTCTCTCTCTCTCTGCGCACCGAGCTCCACCGGATCTTCTAAGAATGGTGATGCCGTTATCAATCGAGTATCGATTGGTCAGGAGGCGGTTGATCTCTAATCTTCAACATAACCTGCTCATGCCTCATGCGTGGTCGTCATAGCGACGCCGCAGCACGTGGAAGGTGTGTTGTTTTTGACTCGGCATGTCGCTGTTTGCCACAGCCAGAACACACATTTTGTTTCAAAAGAAGCTGGAGGCAGGAAAAAAACCACCGCTGGCTAAACTATTTAAAAATGGCGGGTTTGTTCAGGACGCCCCCCGTCTTTCGCTAGCAATGATGACCCAGTGATTAGTGACGATTCTCTCCGACCAATCGGTAGTCTGCAGGTTTTCACGTCACCTTTTGGTATCGCCTCAGCTCGCTTGGAACCTCGACGGAGGTGATAACTCAAAAAAAAAGTACCTGTTGGCAGGTACCAGGGCCTTGTTTTCATAACGGAAAGCCAAAAAAGGCGAGGAGAGGCGAGCAGGTACCATGAAATGGAAAAACTTCCTCCGTGAAATTTGTGTTTCTGTATCTGTAAGAGTGAGAGAGAGAGAGAGTGTTTGCCTGGGTAAATGTATTTCTCGAAACATTTGTCAGTACAGTATTCCTCTTGCTGTAAGCTAAAATAACTGAGTTCAGGCTCTTTTGTGAACGTTTTACTCATCCCTGCAGACCGTTGCCAAGTGTCTCCAGCGGTAGACAAAAGACAACGTGGATGAAAATGGAAGATAAGAGCCAAAGTTTGAAAGAAAACGTACAGCGAAGAATAAGAAGATGAGGGTTGCGGAGAGGAGAGCAAGGAGAAGGAGAGGGCTGTATAGGCTATGGGATGCTGAAAGGAAGGGGGTGGGTGTGGGTAAGCGCGCGGTAGTCAGGAGAAATCCAGAGGTCAGGTCACGGTCCGCGGAACGTACAGCTATCATCACAAAGCCGACCTCCTCAGCAAAATGTTCCAAATTCCACTAATGATTCGTCAACTTCAGACGCAGCATGAAACCCAACGTCCTGCTTCGCCTCTCTCTCTCTCTCTCTCTCTCTCTCTCGGCTGATGAACTAGCAGAGAGATGACATTTCTATACTGTACCATTGCACACGTAAGCATATCTGCGCTCAGTGGGGTTGATTACTACTAGTGCAGTGTTTCCCCATGGCTTACTGGGGGGGGGGGGGGCTGCTAACCCACTAGATGACAACATTACAGAATAGTAATGATGGACGGATTTGGCGGCGCGGCATGGCGTGATCCCATTGCAAGATGGACGTTTTGCAATTATCAGTCTTATAGAGCCAGGAGTATTTCCTCTCTGACAGCCATGATGGATCAAAGCCTGTCCTCGTAATTTTTCACATACACACAGTACATTGTAGTGAAATATAATTACTACATTTAACCTATAATAAGTATTAGGAGCAGTGGGCAGCTATACGTACCGCATCCGGGGAGCAAGTTGGTGTTCAGTGTCTTGCTCTGGGACACTTTGGCATGTGGCCGGAGGAGCCTGGGATTGCTCAAGGGCACCTCAGTGGTGGATTTGCAGATTTCATCCTGTCGGTCTGGGGATTGAACCGACGACCTCCAGGTCACACGCTCTCGTCTCACTGCCACTCCCACTGCCAGCCTCTGCTAATCATAGTGGCAGGAGGGGGAGAGCTGAGTCATGGATGTATTGTAAGACCTGGATGCGACGTTAATGTCAGAGCCCCGTTCATTCCTGTGAGAGCTGCTCAGTCGCCAACCGCCAAAAAAAGTTTTGAAGCTCCCGGGTTTACTTCACCGCCGGCCCGTAGACTTCTACATTGTGGTGACGTCACAGATTTTCAATCCGCTTTTCTCGGCTCGAGGAAAGTTTTTCAAATATAAAGAGTCCATGGATTAAAAAATTCAGATCAGAAGGAGTCATAACCGATCTTGGTTGCAGTTCGAGGTGTCATGGCGGCAGCTTTACAGACGTCTCTCTTACAGTGGTGGCCTAATAGGGGAAGTGCTTTCTGGCTCTCAGAGGGATTTGTCTTTGCGGTATCGCCAGTGGCCACCGGACAAAATCAGCAGAAAGGCTGAGCGCTGTTTGTGGGGGCCTGGTGCAGCTGTATCAGCAGGCAGAAGAGCTGCTAGTGCTCTGGCCAGGACTAGCTTCCCTCACATTAGCAGAAAAGCTGCTAGCATCCTTAGCACCGTCTCCAGATCCAGGGTATCCTAGAGTTGTTCCTGTGCCGGTATCGGAAATGGCTCTCCACACTGTCTAAAATATCGACAGCAGTGAGTATGTGAACATATGCACCGATTCCAATCTACCGCTGTTAAAACATAATAATATATATATTTTAACACACTGCTGTCGAATCGGCATTCGGTATCGGCCAATACACAGGTTCGGGTATTGGTATCTGAAAAAAAAAAAAATAGTATCGGAACATCTTTATTAAAAAAATGCAAATATTTTGTCCTCAATTTTAAATGTTTGGGATCGTCGTCTGTCCATCTTTGGTTTTAGAAGGATAAATGACTGTTCTTTGGAAGCTTTTTATTACTCTTACAGCAAGGTTATGATTTGTCGTCAACTCGAGTAACATTATCTTCATCCATTCACGTTGTGCCGAGCCTATGCGATCATAGTAGTGGCCCTCGGCCATTTGACCGAAAACGAAAATACGGTGAATCTTAAAAGTGGCGTTTACCGTACGTTCTAATTATGCTTTTAAACGAAAGTTTGACTTGGGAGTTGCGCTTTAAGTATGGAAATTACGTTCTAGTGCATAATTACATTCAGACTAGTGCAATAATTACAGCTTAATTAGAACTTGCATTTTAGGAAATGCAGATAAGGGTGTTAAACATGAATTACCTGAGGTCCCCACATAGTGCCAACCCTAGTAGTGTTTAGTTGAATGAACCGGTTGAAGTGGTGAGGTGTAACAAGCTGTTTCCGAGCCAGACAGCATGCACTGTGTGTGGGGCCCCTTAATGGACGGATCCACAGTAGGAGCAGTTCATCAGCAGTTCCTCCCACTTTTATTGGCTGTTGTCCTAAACACTGGCTTTGATGCTGGTACCAGGCAGGCAGTCATCTCAGCTTTTTGATGAGTGGAAAGCATATTTTATATATATATATATATATATATATATATATATATATATATATATAAATAAAATCTTATCAGTGTTTTGGGAATCTCTGCATTTCAGTTCAGTGTGGATGTGTCGGCTGCTGGAAGGAAAGTGTGATATTAAAGGTTGAAAACCTCTAACGAGGAGATGCATACTGTAGATGGATATACACACACACACACACACACACACACACACACACACACACACACACACAGTGGAGCTGCCCTCCTTTTCTTTTTATTTGTGTGTGCGTTTTGTCTTATTTTCTGTTTTTCTGTGTTTTTTTTTTTTCTTCCCTGTTGTGTGATGTGTTCCGCCTTGGTGTTTCTATTGAATGTGATTATGGGAAAATACACAAAACAAAATGTAGTGCGATAAAGAATGTAATATTTTTTTGCACTTGACACTAAGAAAAGTACTACAATGAAGTATATAAAAAAAGAAAACTTCTAACAACGTCTGTTTCTCTTTGCACCCTGCAGGTCTTGAGAGGACAGCCCCATTGAATGCCCAATCATAGCGTTTGTCCAAGGCTTCACCATGAACCGGAACAAGCGTGAGAAGGAGTACTACAGTATAGACGTGGGCGATTCAACTTTTATGGTTTTAAAGCGCTACCAGAACCTCAGACCCATCGGATCGGGAGCACAGGGAATCGTCTGGTGAGTCAAAGAAAAAAAAAAATCCTAATATAAAAAAATTAAATAAAATAAAAGTCTTGATCTCAGGAATAGGAGCTTGCCATAACAATGAAAAAAAAGTGAATGCTAAACTTGTGAAAAGACTCAGACATGTTGAAGTCCCACTAATTTTCCAAATATTGTGATATGACAAATACTACTCCGTGTTTCATCTTAAATCAATGTATTGCTCCTTACTACAGGAGCAGTTTTTCCTGTCATTTAATCTAGGGCGCAACATTTACTTTTTTTGTCCACCAGCCAAACGGCTAGCGACTGTTCACATTTTACAAGCCACTCAATGGTTCAACAATACCTGTATATAATACAGCATTTGGATGGAGGTCTGTGCTAATTTTGAGCCCTGCCTACATCATTTTGAAAGCTAAAATGTGATTTTTAAGTGTATTAATGCTATTTCTACGGAGTTATGACTTACGGCTGTGTTTTGTCAGCCATGTGGATGACGTGTCTGGAACAACCTCTTAAAAATCGATGTTGGAGCGGTCAGGTGAGGGAACATTTGATGGAAGCTCCGGCTGCAAGTGCTCGGCCTTTGCCAGCCGTCGGCTCTGAAAGTTGATGAGATCAGATGTTACAATATAATACATAAGTTGCATACAACGCAGAAATTGACGCATAATGTAGTGTTTGTTGACAGTGCAGTTATAGCATGTGTTCCCTGTGGATTTCTGTAGACGTGAGAGGATTTAGGGAAAGGCGGGCGTTGAAATAAATTTGAATCTGAACCCCAGAATCACTCAGGTCCATGTCAAGATTAGTTCCTGTATGTAATATTCCTGTATGTAATACTATCATATATATATATATAGATAGATATATAGATAGATAGATAGATAGATAGTTGGACCATGATGGCACAAGGGCCGATAATCAGTCTATCCCTAACAACGATGTTACTCGCAATAAATAAATAAACAGATATTTAGGTCTACTCGGTTTTCTGCATTTCTGCTGCTTTCAGTCGAATTTAAAACAAATGAAAGGAAATCATTTCCAACAGTGAATATGAAAGGCCCCACTTAAAAAAGAATTTTAAAGTGCAGTTTTCTACTGATATTTTCTTTCAACTAACAAAAAGTCTCTGGGTGTCTTTTGCCATATGTCGCAGTCTTTCGCAATGTGTTTATTGCGCCAGTTGATTTTGCAATGACGATAAAAAAACCTGATATATTGTGCAGCCGTAGTTAAATATCCATCAACCCAGTGATGGATTGATTGGACCATAGGGTTGGGCATCGTTTGGATTTTAACAATTCTGATTACAATTGCGATTCTTCCTTTTGATTCCGGTTCGTATCGATTGCGATTCTTTGAGGGGTGGAGTTGAAACACGTCACATGCTTATTTCACAAATAAGAGGAAAGTTATATTTTGATTCAATGGTGGGTTGCAGTTTTACCGTGCTTTTCCAACGTAAAATAAAGCCACACTAGAGCGCCGCTTACTGTGCTCCATGGCTGCAACACAACAAGCGCCTGGCCGCTACGGAAACCAAAACTTGCGCATGTTAAATTTGGAACCCATGATCAGATTTGAAACCAAATCCTCCAAACAATTCCAATAAAGAAACGATTCCACTGGAATCATAATTTTTTAAACGATTCCAAGTAGGAATCGGTTCTCGATGCCCAGTCCTATTGGACCATCATTTATTTTAAATGAATGGCCAAACGGGAAGTCCAACATAATGCTGGTCCAGTTCTTGTATCATAAGCTAAGCACGGACTCCTGTCAGTTCTTTGCTGCCATTAATCCTCTCTGGTCCTCATACCAGGTAGGAACTGCACATCAGCATCAGTCGAGATCTCATTTAGAAGTTGCTGGTTGTCAAAAATCCACATCTGCCATGCTTCCCTTGCATTGGCTTTAACTTTGCAGGATCCTCAAAAAAATGATGTTTTATTGGACTCCTCAATTTGTCACGGATCCAAGGGAACAGGCTGTCCAGCTGTCTCGTGTTTTTAAACAGGAACATATGCTGGGTGACCAGAAGGGTAGAAACCCGTGTACAGTGAAATCCAATCCAGTACAACAAGGCCGTAGTGTTGCAAGGTGTTTCTAATATTCCTGTTCCTCCTAGGACAAAGCCACGGCGATAACATTGGATACAAATGTTGTTTTTTAATCACGTTATTGTATTACGATATAGTACATTTTCTGGAAACTCATTTTAGAGATAAAATAACGAGACAGGAATGTCTTTTTTTTAGGCTTATATGTGAATGTTCAACCAATGTATGTTGTCACATAAATGCAACAGTCCTGTAAAATACCATAAAGCAGTCCTGCTTATTGTTTGGCCCACACTGAGCTAATACAACCAGATGTATTAAAGGGATGTATATACTAATACATTATTTATATATATATATATATATATATATATATATATATATATATATATATATATATATATATATATATATATATATATATAATATATGAGCAGAGCTGCAGCATATCACTCCGCCCAAGTAGCAGTGCTTCCCTTTCTGAGAATATAGTTCCCAATTTATATACAGTTAGAAGATGGCTGTGTCTCAAGTGACGCTGTTATTTGTACACGCTGTGACTATACAAATCACAACATGTAAATAGGAACATGTTGGCGTTATTTTGTCACTTACTCTGAGCAGTAGGCTAGTTGGAGCCGGTTACCTCCAGGATCTGTGCTAGGCTAAGCTAACGGTGGAGCCGTCAGACAGAGTTACGACCCACGCACGGAGATGAGAAGGGTGCACTGTTGAAATGGCTAATAAACTTGAACTGGAAAACAAAACAAAAACATATGTCATTGTTGACCAAGTTTTATTTCTGCTTTCATTCGTCCCCCAACAGTTCAGCGTATGACCACAACTTGGAGAGGAACGTCGCCATCAAGAAGCTGAGCCGGCCGTTTCAGAATCAAACTCACGCCAAACGGGCCTACAGGGAGCTGGTGCTCATGAAATGCGTCAACCACAAGAACGTAAGAGCGCGACTTTCTCTGGCATTTCCTGTTCTTTTGAGCATTTCTGTGATGTTTCTAGGGCTGTGACGATACATGTTGGTCCCGATTGGATTCTTTCACGACACCTGAGTGCCGATTTGCATTTGTATTGCGATTTGCATTCATTGCGATTTTGTTTTCCTTCTTTAACAAAAACAAAAGTTGAATAATACAGTACTAGAGACAATATATCATGAGACATTTCTGAAAACTAAATGTTTTCTAAAAAAAGAATGCACATCACATGTCAGCCTTGCTTTCGCTGTATTTGGCTGGAAACGGATATGATGTAGCCACCGTCAACGGTACCGTATAAACAGAAAATATTTAGGATAAGATAGGGCTTACGATCTAATTGCGATTTTCCTGCCAGATATTGCGATTACGATTCGATTTGCGATTTTTGTTTCAGCTACATATTGCACCTTCTACGATCATATTCAATAAAAGTAATAAAAAAATAAGTGAAAGATCCACTGAAAATAGGACATTTCTATAAAACAGTCTGTGATATGTAACATTCCAGCATTTATCTTATGAAAAAAATAATAAATAAATATATATATATATATATATATATATATATATATATATAATGAGGAATACAAAATGTTAAAACAAATGTTACAAACATTCAACTATGTATTTCATATTCGATTAATCACAGGCTTCCCGATTAGCTAATGGCTTTTAATGAATTAAATTGCGATTTCGACTAGAAAACAATTAATTGTTCAGCCCTAATTTTCGATTTTTTTTTATTTTTTATGTTTGCGTATATCAATTTTACTATTAGTGATGTTGGTAGCTGTGACATCTTTCCTATAGGCCTGGGTATCGCCAGTGCTTTCCTGAATCGATCCACAAGGTCCTGATTCGATTACATTTTTCCAGTCAACATCGATTAGGCTAGAGAAGTTTAAGCTACAATACCAAGTTAGCTCGGATATAAAAGAGATTCTCAGAGAACTTATGCTGGAAATTGTACAAGCACAGAGCAACCCTGAAATCTTTTTTTTCTTCTTTTTTTTAAATGCACCAGGTTAATATTTACAATAGGAATTTAACCTACCAAAAAGGATGTCAATTCACCACATCCATAGTGGAAAAAAAATCGGAACACACGCACAAAGATCAATTTTAGTTTAGGAGAATCGATTATTTTAACCCGGCCCTGCTGTCATACTGTATGTGTCTGGTTCCCATGAATACCGGCTTACTAAATGCACAAAATTGATTCCGAGTTTAAATTAGCCAGGATGTAATGTGATGATCAAGCATGTAGGAGCAGTGAATCTCCAATAGAAGTAGTAGTGGACACTTGGATGGAGCACAGCTTGCCCTGAGGAGAGCTCTGCAAAATGAAAACTAAATCAATGTGAACGTCAGTCGTGTCCTTGTGCGTCCGTTGAGATTGTGCTGCATCAGGCTGCATTTCAAGCCACGTCGTTTGATTGACAGGTGATCTTGAAAACGGGAACCTTGTTGATTACCACAACGCTCCTCCCTGCGGCTGCCCTAACTCTGCTTTTTCTTTTTTTTTCTTTCTGCAGATAATCGGCCTATTAAATGTATTCACACCACAGAAGACACTGGAAGAATTCCAAGATGTGTGAGTATTACCGATCCCAAATAACATCTGCTTGCTGCGGGTTTGTAAAAATCAATACAGGATGTAGCATGCTGGGGGCTTAGATTACCTTTTCTGCCTTTTAGGGGATTGTTGCAGCGTAGCTGGATCTCTGGTTAGTGTGTTAACCTGCCTTACTACAAGCACAGGGAGATTTATTATTACATGTCATTATAATTGCTCTGTGGAATGCTTTCTACAAACTAGATTCAGTTGGTAGATTAATAGGTGGAAGTGTTTCATCTTAAAATAACTGTAGACACACCGACTTAAGTCACAATGAAATGAAAATGGCCACATTTGACATTAAGGGTCCATTAAGACAAAAGTCTGGTATCGCGACTGGACACACTTCATCTTCAACATACAAAGTACCACATGATGCTTCTGGGATAGAAAAGCAGAAGCTGCAACTCCAGCTTCTGCTTTCTGTCCTAAGTTTTATCCCTTTTGTAAACTCCGACTTTTGTAAATTTGGGTGCCATTTGATAAGATGAACATGGGGGTATATTTGGCAGCGTCCCGAAGTCGACAAGACTGGAAACTGGCTGTGGAATCGCAGAGACGGGAGTACTAAACTGAGATGTGGGGGGAAGTGATGGTTTCACAGAGTATGACGGGAACAAACATGATTAATGCCATCCTCTAGAAGCTGTGTGTGTGTGTTGTGTGTGTTGTGTGTGTGTTGTGTGTGTGTGTGTGTGTGCCTGCAGCGCTGTGTCTGCCTGATTGGAGCTAAAAAGGAAAAACTGGCCAAATCATAGCCTGAGGGCTACGAGGCAAACACTCACAGTTAGAGGACGGAGGCGAACACTCCACTCGGCTGTGTGTTTGCATACCTGAATGCATACTTGTATTACGCCGTGCATGACAGTGCAATATCTATCTTAGCATATATACATACTGTATGTGTGCTTGCACAAAAACACTTGGCAGTGTGTTATACACATTTTCGATTTCCTACGTATAAAATGAAAACACAATGGATATACAGAAATATCATTAAGTTCTACTTTTCATGTTGCAAAGCTGGACGCTCTGTTACCAAGATGTCTCTTTGTGTGTAAAAAAAAATCTGTCAGGAGGTCCTTACTCCATGTAGGAGGATTGTCGCGAATGATGATGTAACGGCTGCCAGACAACATATCCTCATCACTGTTATGAGGAGAACCATTACTGTCACTTCCTAAATGCCATTTAAGCATTGTGCTGCGTGGATGAGGAAATAAGAGAACAAAATTTAGCTTTGCGCTTATTTTTGCTAGTAGTTAATATAGTTATGTCTTAATGACGTTTTATGTTGATGGTTTTCATTACACTTAAGCCCATCCACTGTTTAAAGCATACTTACTTACTTGCTGCCCTACATGCCTGTTGGCATGTAGGGCAGCAACAAAGGAGTTCCCCTCTTGTCTGTTTTGGGCCAGTGTCTTTATAGAGCCCCAGGTGTGATGTAGGGTCTTCAGCTCTCCCTCCACCGTCCTGGTTTAAAGCATAGACTGTATAATATTAATGGACAGTGCGTCCGGTTCGGCGAAGTGCTGCAAATGCAGAATTGCCTTAAACCTGCATTCTATCTGAATTCCAGCGGGGGGCGACACGTGCGGTTGCAAAAGCAGGTCGGTTTCTGTAGAAGTCTGATATTCACTTGATTTATTACCTCAGTAAACATTTTCATAATGCATTTATGGTCTCAATCGCTAGTTTTAAGTCTTCTGCAACACGGAATGATGTTCATTTTTTTAAATTATGGTCTCGTTGATTTTAAAATCGGCGATAAAGCAGGGGGGTGTTTTAGGGCGTGGCTATGATGTGATTGCCAGTGAAAGTGTGTAACGTAACGCGGCTCCTCCCTCTCGTCTAAAATCGTCACATCCGCAACCACGATGGCTGCGCCCGTAACGGCAAACTCTTCGACTCATAGCAGATCTCAACAAACCAATGGGTGACCGTTTAAAGGGATACTTTGCCGATATTCAACCAACTTTGTACCATAGTAATGATGGGGACGGGATGAGGAGGGGCGAGCTAGCCTAAGTTTTGTTTGACAATACTTCGAACGTTGACAAGAAGTGATGACACCTAACATCGCTTAGAGCACCTCTACGTAGTATCACATTGTCACATAAGTCATAAAAATGTGCTACATCTAATGTTTAATGGTTAATGTAAAATATCTGGTGAAGCCAACATATATGTTTTTGTGAGATTCCCTGTGCGTGCATGTCCACCTGCCTGCCTGCCTCTGTGCGTCTCTGCAGGATTACTTTACCCTCTGTGTTTTCCCTGCAGGTATATAGTGATGGAGCTGATGGATGCCAACCTCTGCCAGGTGATCCAGATGGAGCTGGACCACGAGAGGCTGTCCTACCTGCTCTACCAGATGCTGTGTGGCATCAAACACCTGCACTCTGCCGGCATCATACACAGGGTGAGGCTCACTCATACACATGCATACACATGAAACAGGTTTGCGTCTATCGGCTCCAGATAGTAGGTGCGCATGTTATACTGTAAGCACACGTATGCAAGCTCACACTGATTAACACAAATTAACATTTTAGGATTTAGCAGCCTTGGGTCCGTCAGCATTGGAAATTTAGTAGAATCCGCAAATAACAAGTTTACCAACGCTAGTCTCGCTTTGCCAGACCCTCCTCCACAGCGGCACTGTGGAGGAGGGTCCGGCAAACACTGAGATTATTTCTCAGTCAGGCCCAATATTTCTTCAGGTATCTCAGGACCCACTGAAGGGAATTTCTTCAAATTTGTCACTGTGTGACCTCAAAAAATGCGTCACTGGTCAATGTCACTGTGACATCATAATGTTCAACGCCATAACTCAGGAACAGAAGGGGAGACATTTGGTCAGATACTGAATTGGTGACACTAATCTGGGGTGCCCACCTTGAAACTCCTTGGTGATTTTATATTTTATCTTCTGAGCTGCCGAGTTGAAGATGTGTGTGAAGCATCCACGTTTCGCCAAAAAAATACACTTAATACCTTTTATTAAATTGCTTCAAAATAGGGATCGACCGATACTGTTTTTTTTAAGGCCGATATTGAAATCGGCCAGGGCCGATAATCGGTCTATCCCTACTTCAAAGTCTTCACTACATATATTATGCCGAGCGGCGCGATGTGAACAACACACGGCACCTAAAATCTGCAGCCAATTGTGTAAGTCTTTTAACTGTTAATTAGTGCCATGATGATAAATAGGCTAGCAGATTTTGTTTACCCTCAGACAGAACCAGGCTAGCTTTTTGTTCCTATCTGCTGAACTAAGCTAACTGGCTGCTGGTGGTAGCTTCATATTTACTGTACAGACATTAGAGTAGTATCAGTCTTCTCATCTAACTCTCAGAAAGGAAGCGAAGAAATATATTAAAAAGGTGCCGTAGGTAGGATCGCAACGATCCAGGACTTAGCCAAAAAATGTCAACATCGACAACTTTTCAGTCCCTCCCCCTTTCCGCTAAAGCCCAAAACGGTCTCCTAAGCCTCTCCCCCCACAAGGGAGAATGAATGCGTCTGCATGAGCAGTTAGACACACATACTGTACGTATACACACAGGTGCTTGTTCAAACAACAGACACAGGATGACACACACACACACACCAGTAGAAATATACAAAGGATCCCTTTGTATGCGCACACACACAGATAGTCAAAATAACACACACACACACACTCTGACGGCACTCTGTCAAACACTTTCAGTAAAAGACGCAGCAGTAGATTAGCCGAGCTCCTCCTGCTCTGCCAGCCAGAACTAATTGAGCCAGAGGCGGAGCAAACCAGCCTGGCTCGCATCAGCACGCACTGCTTTCATGAGGTGAACAGATGCAATATGAGTCATGGATCGCCAAAGATTCAGCTCCCTTGTTCTCATGGGCTTTGTCTCTATGATGAGTGTTTCTTTGGTCCCTTTCAAGATGATCAGAGTTGCTAAGCAGCCCCCCCTGGAATACATTTTCCTATGCGTTTGTTGTGAATCCCGCTTGGTCTTCTTGGTAAGCCCCGCGCTGCTTAGCTGCCCGATTGGTTGAGGTTAGTCATTGGTCTCGAGTGTTTAAGGTCAGGATAGCTCATTGTTCAGGGTACGGGTAGTCTCGCATTGCCAGGCCCTCCTCCACAGCGCTGCCTAGGAGGGTCTGGCTAGTCCACAAAGCATTCCGGGATGGGAGAAAAAACGTGCTCTGGTTTTATTGGCATGTCCTTAAATCAATCACAGTCGTCATGGGTGGCGCCAAACGCCGGACGGAGCCCCGGTGCCGCTGCAAAATAGCCTCGGGAAGGAACTTGTTTTGGTGGAACATGTGTACGTTGAAAAGTTGTTTTAATCGTGCGAGAGAAAACACAGATTGGACAGATAGTCTAGCTAGCTGTCTGGATTTACCCTGCAGAGATCTGAGGAGCAGTTAACCATAGTCCTCAGAAATCCACCGGAGTTTAAAATTACAACACAAAGAAAGCGGAAGGTACCGGACATCCGGCCGTAATGAGTGACATCCGGCGAAATGTCATTGTCAAGAAGTGAGGACTTTCTACCTGTAATGCATTTAAGATTTCCTGAAGTTAGTGTGGTGTTGTTTGCTAGTGAGCTACCCCCTGGGCATTTTTGGGCACTTTGATGGCAGGTGTTATAGTAGTGCATAATTCCCCAAACCCAGGAAGTGATTATCATAAAGCCAAAAAGTAATTGCTGTGAAATTACAGATGAAGTATCCAATTTTGTTGCTATGTAAATCATGCTGAATACCAAGCAGTCCACCCGAAACGGTTGTCTAATGAGTTGTTGTATAAATCGACTGGCAGTAAATTATAGCTCCGGGCACAGAGTCTTGTTATGACATGAGTACAATGCCAGTTTAGATTTTCAGGATTACCTCCAGAATTTGGGGAAATACTCGATCTGCAAGTCAAACTACTTCAAAAGCTCTTTGTTTTTTTTATCATTCAGCAGCGGAGTTAACACACATTCGGAGTCCTAGCTCAGTGCATGTTGTATTTCTTGGTGGTCTTCCTGTAAGTGTCAGCCAGTCGACATGACGCTTTTCTCAATTATATAATTCAGCAAAGATATGAAAACTCTGAACTCAGGGAATGGTTAAATAAGGATAAAAAAAAAAAAAGGTTTCACCAAAGAAAACAAAAGCTTTGTGCATAGTGTCATCTCTCCGGCACTTGTTTTTTTTTTATACTGTACAAGAATTAATTATGGTTTCTCCTGGAAGAAAACAAACACCAGTATCCAAGCCCCACAACACCAACTCCTGTCTTTCCCATATATAGAATTTATTTGGAGAAATTTCCCCCCCCCCCACACAAAAAATACTTTTTACATGTTGTATTTGTTATTCCTTTTATATCTCTGGTGCAAAAAAGGGAAGAATGATATTCCTAACCAAAAGAGAGCTCCACCATTTGCCACATCATCATACCACAACTGTACCTCGGTCACACTTCAAAGCATACACGTTCTGGTATGTTTTGGGCATCTGAGTTGGAGAAAAACATGGACGCCACCCGGAAAGCTGTTGTTGCGGTAGCACTGGCCGAGTACCAGGCCTATCCTACATGCTTCTAGCACTTACATTCCATTTTTTCATTATGATTATGACTATTACCCCACCTTATCAAAACGCAGCCATTTGAACTTCTAAACTTTTCACTTTATTTTTTTGTTAGCAACACCCGTTTGAACCAAGTCTTCATTCAATATTGCACTCACAACAAGACCAATTCCCATACCCACAGGCAGCGATACGACGCAGTAAGGTATTGCAGTAATACGACTGATTGAAATCGTCATTTAAATAACCAAAGCCGTCCAAAAACAATGAAAACAATTCATACTTCAAGTCACACGGCGCAGCCATCTTGGATTCCGTATCGGAATTCTTGCTCGGTGTCCTCGAGGTTGTCCGAGCTCGGAAATCCGAGGAAAGGGGGCGTGTCGGTGCGTGTCACTAGGCAACGTCCTGTCTTTCTCGTCGGAACTCCGACACAGATAGATATTCGAACGCAGCGCCACTTAGTCATTGTAGCCACATTATTTAGCAAAACTGCCATTGTGTTAATATTCTGTGAAAGCACCAATAGTCAACCCTACGATACTGTCGCAGTATCGACATTGATGTATTTGGTAAAAAAAAATCCGGTGAATGCAGGCTAACTCTCTCGGCGCCGTGTTTTCTGTACAGGACCTGAAGCCCAGCAACATCGTGGTGAAGTCCGACTGCACGCTGAAGATCCTGGACTTTGGCCTGGCCAGGACAGCCGCCACTGGTCTCCTCATGACGCCCTACGTGGTCACCCGCTACTACCGCGCCCCTGAGGTCATCCTGGGCATGGGTTACCAGGCCAACGGTGAGTGGAGGAAAGCAGCTTTTGACAGCGATTGGCCAATAAGGAGCTCCTGAGCTGCTGCCTGGCCTGCTACATGGGCCTGCCCCCCCCCCCCCCCCCCCCCCCCGACCCCCCTGGGATGTTTTTCGACAGCACCTCCCAAACACACACACACACTCCCACACACACTCTTCCTCTGTTCCAGTTAAGGTCACACTCGGGGGGCTGGGGGTGGGGGGGTGGTGGTTGGGCATTGGTGCTTTGTGGGAAACTTCCTGTCCGGGGGACTCCAGTTCCCAGCAGTGCTTTAGCATGCGTTTGATGTTTTATTAAGAGGTTGCCTGTCCTGAGCTGCATACAGCCTGGCTTTAAAACGCACGTATGAATACAGGCACTTGTGCATGCTTCAGTAGTTTCACTGAGTGCTCCTGCCTCGAACGTATCACAGTTTCTGCAAGGCGGCCTTAAAGGAATAGTTCAACATTTTGAGAAATATGCTTATTTGCCATGTGTCGGAAGATTGATACCACTCTCATATCTCTTCGTTAGACTCTACAAACCAGCACCTCTAGAGCTCAATAATTAACACGTTACATTTTGTTTCTTTAATCCAAACAAAAAACCAAAGTTGTGGCTGTTTATTCCTGTTGCTAGGCTTTATGCTAAGCCAAGCCAACTGTCTCCTGGTTCTAGCTTGTTATTTAACGTACAGACGTAAGAGAGTGGTATCACCAGCTTCCCATCTAATTCTCGGCAAGAGAGCTAACAAGTGTATTTCCTAAAATATTTTTGGGAAAAACATTTTTTGGATAGATACGTGACTTGGGCTCCAGTAGCCCAGCAGAGTTAAACTTTTAGGTATAACGTCAGATGCATAATAGTGAGTTAGCAAATCTCGATTTTTTTTTTGGGGGGGGGGGGATTTTGAGGGAACTCTGAGAATAAAACGTTCCCTTTTGCACAGACATCATGAAGTTGATGCATAGTAGTAATGTAGCAAATATATAGCAATACTCTGCTAATGCTCTCTCATCCTTAGTCCTCTTCAGCAAAAACTTTTTTTTTTTCTTTCTTTTTCCTGCTGACTTGTTGCATTTCTTTGCTTATTCTCTTCTCCCTCCTTTTATGCTGCACATATGAAGTGGATATTTGGGCTGTGGGCTGCATTATGGCAGAAATGGTTCGCCACAAAATCCTTTTTCCAGGAAGGGATTGTATCCTTGAGCTGCTCGCAGCGGTGTTCCAAACTCAGCACACAAAACATCTTTCGTCTCTTCAAACCATTTTGTTTTTCATCAAAGGGATCGCACGGAGATCATATCCTGTGAGCAACTATTGAGATTCTATTTCGCAGATTTGCCTGACACCTCGACTTGCAACCACCCACCTGCTCTACCTACAGATACACAAGCTCACACAACTCATCCCTCCCTCCCTCCCTCCCTCCCTCCTTCCCCACTCACCTAAAGCACCATGACAGTCACCTGAAGAACCTGAAATAGAATTGAATAGCTTGCTCTTCCATAGCCCAGAACTAAACTGCATTAAAATACCCTCGTCTATCCTCAAACTGCTTCCCATATGTCTTTGATGATGCCATAGCAGCAGTCACACAGAACAATAAATTGTTTGGTTTTGCTCCACAACACAAGACTGAATAAATTGTCGTTCTGTTAGGGAAATATTTGTGAGACTCTGTTATCTGCAATGCACATGTGGGAGTGACTAAACAAAACCCCAGCTTAAACAAATGATTACTTCTGGCCTCATGAATCAGAATATTGCAGTTTAACGCAACATGAATTGCAGTGAGGACCCTGAGGGTGTTAAAATGCATTTCTGCAACAACGACAAAAAAGGATTTTCATAAGACCTTGACAGTCAGTGTCTCACTTCAAAAGCTTATGATTCAGTGACCCTGAAGAAGAACTGATCGTAAGCATGTGTTTGATAAGTTTTTACAGAAACTTGTTATGAATAGGTTATGCAAGAATATGATGAAAGTCGTGATTTTGCTTAGCTCTGTGGGACCCTGACCCAGGTTTGAGAGTGCGCTCTGCATGCAAGTCATTTTTGTCATGTATCACACACACACACATCACTTGGCACCACGTCATGTTTTATTTTTTTATTTTTTTCATGTTATTTATTCCCCCCTCTCCCCTATATTTTTATGTTTGTTTTCAGTCCTGCATGCTAATTTGGTGGTTGTCATTTCACTTTTCAGTTGATGTCTGGTCTGTTGGATGCATCATGGCGGAAATGGTCCGGGGTAGTGTGTTGTTTCCAGGCACTGATCGTATCCTTACGTCGAACCTCCATCCAAACCCCCCAAAATGCCATCTTGTCTCTCATCCTCTTGTCTGACATCTTGTTCATATCTTTCCACTCAGTGGGGGGGGCGGGAGGAAACCTACCAAGCCACTGCCTGTTTTAATGAGTGATTTAATGAGTCATCGTGTTCAGCGTCGACATTGATTTCTCTCAGTGACTGGGTTGAAGGGGCATAGACCTTTTCCATGGCAGGCAGTCTGCGCGGGTGAAGCACAGGTGTAATCAATAACACTGATGAACAAGCACCGTGCCTGGGTTCATTAATTACACCTGTGGTTTCCCTGCTTTACCGTATGAAAAAATAGTTGTCATGAAAATGGTCTACTCTGCATTTTTATCCTTTTTTTTTATTTGTACATTAATGAACACAGTGTGAGTCAATCTTTAACATTATGTGGGTGCTTTATTCTGCAGTCATAGTTGGTTAAGTTGCATGTTCTGCGAAAAACTAAGGTGACTTCTTTTTTTGTTCTGCATGTGTTAATAGACCTTTTTCACGGCAGACATGTTGACATGTCAAAGTAGGAAAAAAGCACAGGTGTATTCACAACCATTAATGACGGCCGCGTTCCACTTAGGAGAGGCCCTGGTGTCGTGCATGCTGACTCACTGAAATAGCTCACTGGGACACTTGATGGAATTGAGCCATCGTTAAGGTTATCAATTTCAGCTGTGCTTTTCCTGTTATGACAGGTCAAAATGTCTGCTGTGAGAAAAGGTCCATTAGCGTCGAGTACGCCGCGTGGATGCTACATTCGTGTTTCTCAACATGGTCAGTCGGCTGTAGCTGCTTTTAGTGCATTTAGTGTGCTATCACTGATTTATTACACCATTAAGAAGCTAATAGTTGCTTAACAATGTAGTATGCCGGTTGACTTTGGTTAGCTAAGATTACTATAGCATTAGCTTGATAATTGAAACCTTTCTGTTGCACTTTGTTTGCTGTGTTTAAAAAGAAGCCTCGCATTGCCAGACCTTCCTCCACAGCGCTGCGGAGGAAGGTCTGGCTAGTCCACACAGCATTCCGCGATGGAAGAAAAACGTGCTCTGGTTCATTGGCATTTCTTTAAACCACGTTTTTTAACCATCACAGTCGTCTTGGGCGGCGCTAAGCACCGGGCGGAGCCAACGTACCGCTGCAAAATACTTGTTTTGGTGGAACATGTGTAAAATGGAAAAGTGACATCCGGTGCAATTTCCGACAGAACAAGAGCAATCCCGGAAGTGGAACTTTGTGGGTATATACTATGTTAAAAGAGACATGCCACTGACAGAGATGGCAGCTAAACAGGACAAAAAAAATATATTCTTAGAGAAGCATTTAACTTACTAACATAACACTGGTATTTAGAAAGCTTATTAAAAATAACTCTGGGGAAGTACCGTCTGAACAAAACAAATGAAACGGAGGCTAGCTTGAAATAGCAGCAGGTCTCTAAATTAACCCTGTTTACCGTTTACTAATCATTTATTAATCCTGTTTTCTGGCGCGTTTGTGACGTTGAATGTGACACACTAGAAAGAAAGCCAGAAAGGCATACTTGTCTACTGGCATGGGAAAGGAGTCTTATTGCCTATTTTTAGCTGGTAAAAAAAATTAATTTAGGTGGAAAAGGGTTATTAAAGATATATATTAGCCATGTTTCCATCCAATTGTCAAGCAAAACCTTTTCAAATGTCGCAAAGAAGAATTGGGATTAGTCGCATTTCCATCAACTGGCAGCTATAATTTATACAGTCCCACTCGGTATGACCAACATACTTGCCTCTCTCCATGAAGGTGGTATTTCCCTTCTGACAGGACCCAATTGAATGGATCTATTGCTTTTCCAACCAGGCAAAACACTCGCTAACAAGTACTTTGAATAAAAAAGCGGTTATGGATGGTAAATCGGAGCTCTGGAACCAGGCTTTTCCTCCTGCTTGTTCATGCAGTGTTAAGGATGAGTAAAGATATGAACAAGGCATGTCTGTAGTCTGGTGTGGGGGTGGGTGGGTGGATGGGTGTGTAAGAAAAAAGAGTTGCATACATGTTTCCAGGTGGGCATCACCTGTCTCACCTAACATAGTTCATGGTGTGTGTACCCCACTCCATCCATCCAGACTCATTTCCACAGGTTTGAATGGAACTTAAATCTGTTATGAGCTTTTCTTCATAAGAAAAACTGCCAATACTAAACAGCCTTTCTCCAAACCTTCTGAATATATGCAGTTGCAGTTAACAAAACTATTTTAGGAACAAATCCAAGCTAGGACAACTCAGTACAGACGTAGACGCTCCAGAAACTCTTTTATTATTCATTAGTTGTGCAGAATCAGATGCGTTGAAAAAATATCACACACTTAGGGGAAAAAAAAAAGGAAACTCCCGCACTCTGCTCTTGCTTACAGCACTACCATTTATTGTATTATTATTGTTTCGGTCCCTCTGGACCTTCATCAAGACTATTTTCCTATTATATTACTCTTGATGAAGGTCCATGGTGATGCTATAAGTAGAGCTGGGTGATATGCAGAAGAAAAAATACCTCACGATTTATTTCATCAAATACATCAATGTCGATATTGGTGCTTTCAGAAAATATTAACACAATGAGAGTTTTAATAAATAATGTGGATATAATGACAAAGTGGGTAAAGGCAAATAATAGAACAGCTAGAACAGTCTGGTAGGTTCAGAAAAGGACATCACTTTACTGTAATGTAGCCTTTAAAACCAGGAATAGACAACACTTATCATATTACTTTATCGAAAATCAAAGACAATATCTAGCCTCATATATCGATATCGATATATTATAGATATATTGCCCAGCCCTAATTCCCACAGTCTGCGTCGGCCGCCAGACGGTCTAGCATTTGTGTCATATTACGATATCCAAAACGTAAAGACTATATCTAGCTGCATATATCGATGTCGATATAATATCTCTATGTTGCCCAGCCCTAGCAATAAGCAATAGCAGAGTGCGGGATTTTCCTTCCCCCCCCCATATATTCATCAGTTCAAAACGACCCACCCCAACTTTGGAATGGCCACTCCGTTTGTCCAAACCCAGGCCAGTGCTTTTTTACTTAACACCTGCCAACCTTAAGATATCGACCAGTGGAACAAGGTGATCGAGCAGCTGGGGACCCCGTCTCAGGAGTTCCTGATGAAGCTCAACCAGTCGGTGAGGACCTACGTGGAGAACAGGCCACGGTATGCTGGCTACAGCTTCGAGAAGCTCTTCCCTGACGTCCTGTTCCCTGCAGACTCTGAACACAACAAACTGAAAGGTAAAAAAAGCTTCTGTTGTTCTCTCTTAATGCCCATGATATCATCTTGTAAAGGCTTACCAAAAGCACAAAAAAAGGTGCTGCAAATGTCCAGCCTGAAGGGGAACCATTTGTTAAATGTAAATGGCTGTTTTATCACATCCCGAGGTGATAAAACATGAAGAATAATGAGGCAATCAGTGTTTCTAGTGAGTTTCATCAGGGCTGCTCGACTCTTTTGGAAATTGCGCTTATTTAAAGATGCCCTGCCACACACAACCGTTTTTACTTGTATTTTTTAAAATATGTTAGGTCCATATGTGTTTGTGGTATGTCGTGAAAATGAACTGCTACCTCCTCTGTCAGCTCTAGCCACTGAAAAAATAAATAAGCGGAGAAATCAGGCCAATTACAAAAGCTGGTCAGTCTGATTTGGTGTTGCCTGAGCTCATTACTATTCATGAGCTCGCCCAGTTGCGCTGGGTAAAGGATGCTGATAGCCAGTCTCTCATTGGCTAGATGTTATCCAATCAGAGTCAAGCAGCTTAGCTCGTTGAATGTTAATGAGAACTGGCACAAATCGAGCTGAGTCTTCCTGCAGGCTTTCTATACCACGCTAGTAACAAGGTAACCAAGGCATTTTTTCCACAAAAAATGTTACAGAGTCCGTGGTAGAACTTCAGACATTACCACAAAGTAATGAAATACGTGTGGCAGGGCACCTTTAACACGACTACTCATTGTCTTTTGAAATAAATGTTACAATTATTGAACAGTGAAACAGTTGAACAAATCAACAATGAAAACGCCTTGAATCCCCCTCGACACTTTTGCCATTTGAACTTTTTATTTCATCCAGAACACAAGACAAAACACGAGTTTACTTGCAAAAAGTAATGTGCAAAATAATCGTTTTTGTTTTGTTTTTGTCGATTAATCTGTTTTTGTGATCATTAGTAGCCAAAATGATTAGATAGATTAGCATTTCGATTAAGAGGGGGAATCTAACCTCAAGCGTGTCTTGGTGTGTAAAAGGAGAGGAGATGACAGGAACGGTCACAGCGAGCGCTGTGGAGCTTTTACAAGACGACGCAAGAAAAAAAAAAGTATTTTTCTGTCTTTACAGAGGGAGAAATATGTGACAACAGTGTATTCCCCCTGAAGTACTTCCTGTTAAGCTGCATGTGTTGGATGTTCACGTTTGGCTCTGAATGCTTTGGTAGCCCCCGCTGGCAAGGCTTCCAAATAGAACATATGATAATAATGTCCTAAAATACCCAAATACAGAGGAGTGGAGGGAGTCTTATACACTTTTAAATAGTTTACACTTCTACATTGTGTCCATTATTGCGCAATATCAGTTAAAGGCAAAATAAGTGTCAAACCATTCTGAATTAAGTATTGGGGTGCTGCAGAGACGTCCCGGCCTTTAAATCGTAGCCTACAGACCAAAGAAAAACATCCCTAGTTTGACAAAAAATCACTATACTCATTTACATTTTAACATTTTTCAATGAAAATGAGAATAATGATCCAAAAATGTTGTCTGGCTATCACCAGACCAAGCTCATTGGTCTGGGGAGTCTGCTCTGTATTTTCTACTGCACAAGAGGCGTGATCAACGGGTATAATTCAAATGACGCTGTACGCAATTGGACAGTCCTTCAACCAATCAGACCAACGATCCGGGTGACGTAGCAGCGACAGCGGCATCAACGGGTTGCTGCGCTTCGGTGGCCGGCTTGTTGAATGTAAACAAGAAGCTGGTTGGTCTCTTCTCTATCGTCATCGTGTTAAACCCGCCAATAGCGCGCCAGGTGGATAAGCCAGTTTGTGATTGGTCCCCGCACAATTGTAATGTAAAGCAGGATAAATAAACGTACAGGTTTCCAGCCTGAGCAAAATCAAATCGCCGGCAGATCAGGCTGGGTTTACCCAGTCTACCAAAAATGATCATTCCCTCCAATATCGTGAAACATAATCGCAATTGCAATATCATTCAAAAATAATCGCGATCACGTTTTGTCCTCATATCATGCAGCCCTAGTTGAAAGCTGAAAGGGGCTGTTCTTGATATACAGGAAATAAAATAAAAAAAACAGCGGGCTAGGCTCTCGCACACCATTCCCCAGTACATGAAGTACCTATGTTTCTTCACGGCCAGATGCACTAACATTGACGCGACTGTTAAAACAATGAACAGAGGAGCTTGGGTTACAACACACACAGAGGGAGTGCGGCTTCATTCTCTGCTCAGGACGTCCATTACTACACTATATTTTTTTACTTAGCAAATATTTGTTTGCTGCTATATGAATGTTCTGAATGTTGAGTACATCCCCTTTAATGTTTACCGTTTCTCTTTTTCTGCCACAATTTGTTGTCAGCGAGCCAAGCCCGAGACCTACTATCCAAGATGCTGGTAATAGACGCGTCAAAGCGGATCTCGGTGGACGAGGCTCTCCAGCACCCTTATATCAACGTGTGGTACGACCCGACTGAAGTGGAGGCAGTAAGTACTCACTAAGTAGAGTACCTTTTGAAAATGTGTGTGCTCTGCAGCACAATGTGTTGTCTGTCTGTGTTTGGATGACACGCTCTCCTTGGAAACACAATGACTCAGCCAGTGCAAATTGGTTTTGCCTTTGCGGATTGGGAGATGAAGTGAAGGTGATGAAGGGAATTGTTGCTTCCCTCCCTTCTCTCTCCTGTCTGGCATAAGATGGCTCTTCAGAACTGACAGCCTTGAACAATGCAGATTTGTATACATATTTTGCTCTGACACTGCCTAAATGCATCAAATCTCCATTTGACACTGGGGAGGACGGATAACTCTATCCCACGGCTGGCTTTGAGCTTGTTTATTCCGGCTCCGTGCATGCTATAAATTTGAAGTTTGAGGTATTTTCCTGGAAAAGGTTAGTGGGCTGCAAAGCCGAAAAAAGAATGTCTGCATTCAGTGGGTTTAATGTGAGCAGTTTTCTATCTTGTTCCATCAATTAGCTGAGTCTGTAGGTTTTCAGTTTGAGCTGGAAGCTACTGCAGCTGAGTTTCCCCTCCCATTCCCATTTTGCTCCTCATTCACCTGCTGTAGTGTTTACGGTAGTCAGTAGGTGTGTAAATCACACGTTTTATCACAATACAATATTATATTGATTCTTTGAACAACGGTACAATATTTACTGATATCACAAAGTCTGCCACGATACGATTTTGATTTATTCAGGGACCTGCGACCGATACCAGACGAGACATAAGCCCATTTAACACAATCAGTTACATTTATATTTACTTAATAAAAGCAACTAAAATATGATTTGCCAGTTTCATTACCAAGCTCTTCCAGCTTTCTGTTTTATTAAAAACAAACTACTATTTTTGATGAAAGGAATAAACATAATGTGCGAATTTCAAAATAAAGTTGATGATATGTCTCGATATTTTCACTTTGTATCGATAATATTGGATCGTTGAGGATTGAATCGATGTATCGATCCGGATCCATGTGTCGTTACGCCCCTAGTAGTCAGACATACTTTCAGGCTTACTGTCATTGTAACTCAAAGGCTACACATTGAGTGTGAAGTATGTAGAGTTGTCGCTGATGTGTAGAATGAGCATCTGTTTCAGTTTACCATCTTAAAAAATAAAATAAAAAAATAACAACAACAACATTTCAACACAGTCTTTTCAAAATTCAAATAAGGATTTCTGTCAGGTACAGAAAACATGTGTGTCTGTCTTTTCCCAGCCGCCACCCGCCATCACAGACAAGCAGCTGGATGAAAGAGAGCACACAGTGGAGGAGTGGAAAGGTAGGAAAGAGCCTCTGTTTCTCCTCTCTGATAAGTTGTCATAAGTACTTTAGCTTTTTTTTGCAGTGTGTGTTGCATAAGGTTGTTCTATTTTCGTGCTTGGCAGCCTGTGAGACATTTTGGGCCCTATCTTGCACCCGGCGCAGCGCAAAGCCCGACGCAAGTGTCTATTCTGGTTTAAGACCGACGCAGTTGTCAATTTCCCGTCCAGCGCCCGCGCCGTTTAAATGGCAAATGCACCTGCGCCCATCTTTGCACCCACGGGCGTGCTGTTCTTACAGGGAGGTGTGTTCAAGTGCATTGTTGGCGTATTGCTCTCTTGAGGCAGCGGCAGAAGTGATCACGCCATTGACCAACAAAAACCTGGTCTAAAGTCAATAGCGCAGCATTTCATTATTTTAACAGCGCTTTAGTAAAATACACAGCACGCGCACACTATGCTTGTTACACACAGAGGGATGCACAGCAGCACACAAACATGCAAACGATTAAAAATGAAAAAATGACAATGTGAAATAGTATTATGATATGATCACTTCGATCACGGGCAGATCAGTTTCTTCTCCTGAAAATCTCTCCTTCCTGCTTAGCAAATCCTCCATCATAATAGCAATGCTCCAAGGTCCAAACGCGCCTGGCTTTTAAAGGCAGTGGGAGATGACACTGATTGGTTTATTGCATGTTACTCCCAAAACACACCTATGATTAATTTAGACTCTAAGTACAACCCTTTTGAACCATGCACCTGGTGCACAGACCCCAGATATGCATGTTTTCCTCTGCATGTCTGAATTCATAATTGCACTAATGTCTGATTCACAATCCTGAATTCTACACTGGAAATAAGTGATGAACATGTGGCATGTGTGTCCTCCTGGTTTCCTACTTTCACTACCTGAAATTAGATTAGATTATCTGCATCCAAGTTTCTTTTCTTATGTAAAATCCAAATGTACAGTATCAATCTGTGGGATTTTTTTTATTGAAATACGCTAGATTGTTTAGCTGTGATGAAATAGAAGCGTAAATCAATCAAGAGACATGTCAAAATTGTAGATTACACCCAAAATTGCAGGTGGCATACACGGACAGGTGGCCACACCGGATTTTAGATAACTTATATCATTTTTAGGCCTAATAAATGATCTAAAATTGTCAAGCTCTGTAAGATACGTAACATCTTATAAACAGGCATAATATGGGACTACCGTATTTTCCAGACTATAAGTCGCACTTTTTTTCATAGTTTGGCTGGTCCTGCGACTTATAGTCAGGTGCGACTTATTTATCAAAATTAATTTGACATGAACCATGAGAAATTAACCAAGAGAAAACATTACAGTCTACAGCGTGCACGCGTTTTCTTCTTCACTGCTCTAAACAGTGGTTGCTTGTGGCAACAGCACAAGGTTGCTTGTGTCGCCACAAGCAACCACTGTTTAGAGCAGCGAAGAAGAAAGCGTGCACGCTACAGGAGCACTGAGCAGCATAGAGCGCCCTCGCGGCTGTAGACGGTAATGTTTTCTCTTGGTTCTAAACAAATGCGACTTCTTATAGTCCAGTGTGACTTATATGTTTTTTTTTCCTCGTCATGACGCAATTTTGGACTGATGCGACTTGTAGTCCGAAAAATACGGTAGTTGTCACTGAATTTCAGTGGAACATATAGCGGAGTATCATCAGCATAACACAAATGGATGTTTTGCTTACAAATAATTAAATCAAATGCAACATATAAACGGAAAATGACAGCAGACCTGCGATCGACCCCTGGGTAACACCACAGAAAAAGTGAGGGGAGGGGGCGCAGAGAATTTAAACGTCTTCTTCCTCAGTGCTGCCAGAGTTATGATGATAGCATTCACGCCTGGAGTGTTTCCTCATCCCACACACTCACACTGCTGCAGGATGTTTCATTGCATCCTTCTCTCCTTAGAGATCGATTATCATGTTAAATTGGCTGTGTTTGTGTGTTTCACCAGGTGAGAGAAAAACAGTGTTGAAGTAACGCCAGATCACACAGTTATGGAAAATAAAAAAATGAGGAACAAAATGCTGATGAGTAGTGCGGAGTTGTACTTAAAAATTCAAAACAAAAAAAACCTGTAATGTGGTATGAGTGCATAGCTCTCTCTTTCTCTGAACTCCTTACTGCAGTAAATGATTGTGTCTTGTGTGTTGCAGAGTTGATATACAAAGAAGTGTTGGACTGGGAAGAAAGGACAAAGAATGGCGTCATCAGGGGACAGCCAGCGTCCATAGGTAAGTGGCGTTTCTTGTATGTGTGAGAGATTGCATGTAAGTGTGTAATGTAAATAAATCAACAGTGCACTATTACAGTTCTGCATTGGATGTGGTAATCATTCGGAAAAGGTGTTTACCACTCTTTAGCTCATCTTTGTACTTATTAATACTACTTTTGGTAATTTCTCTACTACTGGAATCATACATACAGTATGTGGGCTGCAGGAGAGTGAGAACATTAGCACTCTTATTCCTCTAGTTAGACACTTATTACGTGTTCTGTTATGACCCGGCTTAGGTTTGGTATAAATCTACAAGTGGCAGGATTATTAAGCCGATTAAGAACTGTAGCAAGTGACATCTATCCAGCATGATGTGGCATCAGTACTGCTCTTTTTGAATGTTATACACAAAAAGTTAGTTCCAGATATTGCACAATAAACTGTCTCTGATCTATGTAATTGCCAAACCAGCCTGCTGTTTTCATTTTGTTACTTTCTTTTATGTAAAAATGGTGTAGAGAAGCTGTAACTAAATGTATTTGAATAGAACTTGCACTTTTTTAGCAAAAATGTAATGTCTGGTATATTATGATATTGCGATGAAGCATGCGGTCCGTACCGGTTTTTTATTCTAGCATATCCATATTTTATATAGCTTCTCCTGCATTCCTGTAGTTTTCATAGTCCAAAGACAACCATAAAACAGCCTTAAGGTCTGGCCACTCCACACATACACTCCTGGATAGGAGAAAAAAAACAGTCTGGATTGTTTGCATTTCTTTACACCTTCGTCTTGGGCGGCGTTAAGCTCCGGTTGCAGCGGCGCCGGCTCTGCAAAATGGTCTCGGGAAGGAACTCGTTTTGGTGGGACATTTGCACCCCGCAAAAGAACAATGCCACATACAATATTAAATGAAGTTTACTGTTACAGTACTCAGTTCACAGTACACAATACAGTAACGTGATCTATTTAAATTAGCTGGATACATGGTTAAACCATGTTGCTCTTGTTTTGCTGCGTGTATTTTGTCCGTAGCTAATCCCCACAAATCCGTCCCAAATTGTCCCAGTTAGGTAGTAAATGCCAAAAACATATTCTTTGTAAATCTTTACAATCGTTCCCCAAAAGAACCAAGCAGGCTTGCCTTGCTGCACGATCCAAATTTTCTTCAAAACTTGCCATTTGCAGCGAATATCTTGCTATCTTGATATTTTTTGTGGTTTCCCAAAACAAACGGGCTTTGCAAGGCGAGGGACATCGGATCTTCCTGCAATTATCCGATAAATGAATTGTCGACGATCCAGACTATATAGACCCTAAACGCGCCCCCCCCCCCCCCCCCCCCCCCCCCCCACCCCTAAATATAAGTGTAAATGTAAGTTTATATGCAGAGAAGGAGCACCATCTCCTTATCATGACTTATTGAATTAACTCCAATCACATAAAGGTGCTTCTGCAGCCCGCGCTGCGTGTTCACTTTCCACAGCTGACCACAGGCCTTCTCCTGTGTCCCACAGCACAGGTGCAGCAGTGAGCGGCAGCGCCACCAGCACCGCAACTCCACGCCCTCCTCCGCCTCCGTCAACGACGTCTCCTCCATGTCCCCCGACCCGACCCTGACCGACCCAGACAGCAGCCTGGAGACGGCCAGCACCGGCGCTGCTCTTGCAGCCACCGGCCCCCTGGGCTGCTGCAGATGACTATCATCTACACCCCCTCCTGGTCCTGGGATGGGCCTCGCCCCCTGGTCACATCCAAGACCACTTGCCCGACACTGGCTCCTGGCCCCACCCCCCTGCATATGCCCCCTCCCACCCTCTCTCTCTCTCCCTCTCTCTCTCTCTGTGCTTGTCTTCAGTAGTGTAGCGGTTAGCCAGCTAGCTGTTTGAGAAATATTTTGGTTTCTGAAAGGACAAATATATTTTTCTTTCTTTTTTATTACAGTTATAGTATTTTTTTTTCTTTTTTAAACAAGGATTTCTTTTTGTTTGAGTCCTAGCTGTAATTTATTGTGGCATTTCTTAATTTTTTTCAGAAACCTAAGATGATGATATGAGAATTTTTATGATTTCACTACGTTCCGGTTTGTATTAACCGACCGCGAGAACTGAAAGAAAAATCTGTAAAATGTTTTAATGTGATCTATTTTTCTGTTGGAAGTCATTTGTTAATTTGTAAGCTACTGCTTTTACAACTTGCCATATACATGTAGATTGAGTTTGTACAGATTTTACGGTAGATGTAGTTTTATCTTCGATACAAGTTTGCAGTGAGCCATTGAAACATAATTGAATTGACAGATGTATGGTCTTAGTACTCCCCTTATCTGTTTTATCTCACGTGTTATGGATATCGTTTTAAGTGCATACGACATATCCGTTAATTTGAACTGAGATCGTTTAGATTCAACTAGTTGTTCACTTCAAAAGTTGTTCCGCTCATGAGTCACTACTACTTCCTACATTGTAAAAAAATAATAATAATGAAAGCTTTATAATTTACTCATTCTTCGCTTTCTGTTCGGACACGATAGGATTTCAAAATGATTTTCACTCGCCATATAATTCATTTCACCTTCTGCGTTTAAGCTACGGGATTGATAGTGGCCCAGTTAGGTCCCGCAAGGTAACCGTGGAGCTTTTTGAAAGACTTCTGTATTTTTAAGTGCTTTAAAGTGTCTCTTCTTGTCTGCAACAGGCTGTGACATTATGGAACTGGAGTGGTGGTATTGCTGTGGAGGACTGGATGCACGTTCTCCACTGGCTCGCTTTGACTGTGAGGTATTGCTAACAGTTCAGAATGGGTTGTTTTTTTTTGTCGTGCTTTGGGAGGTTTATCGAAGATGTAGACGAGTTGCGTGAGGTTGTAAAATCGGTGACGGTGTAAGTAGAATGTGCTTCAGTCAAGTAGGGAATTATGATGATGAGAATGCATGCGAACGTGTCGAAATTGGGTGTCTTGGAGGGATAGTGATTCTGCAGCCTGATGGAACAGTGTGATAACATGTCCTACTACCAGATCCTGTTGGTAGCTATGTGCTTTTGTGAATTTGGAAATTTGAGAGTTTGAGTGGGTTTTTTTTTTCCTAAAGGATGGCCAAACACTTTGCATAACAGACCTGGCTACAATTGTGGAAGGAAAAAACAAACAACCCTGAAATCTATCAGCACAAACAACCAGAGTCAAAAGAAACAAATTAGTGTTACTGTATGCAATAATAGTGTCCTTTTTGAGTGTTTCTTGATTCAGATTTGAAAGGAAAAGTGCCTGTTTGTCATTCATTCCTGAGTACGGGGGGAGGAAGTGGATTCATTACGTGTAGGTTTTTATGGCGTCTGGTTAACAACAACAAACCAATAATGTAGGGTTGTAGTTCTCACAAATGTATTGTATATTTTTCTACTTGTTTTGATTTTGACCCTTGAGGGGGGAGACTGTTGTGTCTTGCAGGGTAAGAAGGTGATGGCGTATATACGTTGAGATGCTTAAGCACGTGTTTGAGTCATTTCGGAAGAAAAGGCAGTTTTATCAAGGTCTTTCATCAAAGTAAAAAGAAGTATTTCTTTGCAATGACAGCAACCGAAATATAGCTTAATGCGTTTTTTGGGGGGGATTTTCTTTGAGTACTAATTGAATGTGATGATTATAAAAGAGAATATTGAACAGGATGTTTTCAAATTCAACTACTGGATCAAACTAAACGAGGGAACTCTGCGACTGCATTATTGTCAGTATTTTGTGATGGTTTAGGATATTGTTCACTGGTGGAGTTGCAGACGGACACGTATCTGAGAGGCAGAGCCAAACTACCATGGCGTTTCTGGCTAATTCATTTTTTGTTTAAGTTTAAAGTAAAACTTGTGGTACAAACTGAAAAGAATGATCTAAACATAGTTACTTTAAACCAGCCATGTTAGCTGAAAGCTATCTAGGCAAGTTGTGTAATGGTTTATTGACTTTTTAAGATCATGAATATCATACATGAATAAAACAAAGGATGGTCCCTTCAATTTTAACTTTTTGCTCAGCTTATTGAGGTGTCATGCAGCCATTCTGCCTGCTTGAAATGTTTGCATAGCTAAACTTCCTATCTGCAAAATGCAGAGTTAGGATGTATTGTACTGTCATGGTAAATGAGTAGGTGTTGGGGATGGAGGCATAAACATCCCTGTACTAGGATTGTGTAAACGTGCAACACGGATCTGTCTCTAGAACCTCTCTAGTCTTTGATTATGACATTTTGCAAAGCAAAGTTTCAAGAAAGGTTGTCTTTAGGCTGTTGCATAAAATGCTGTGTGCTCTGTGCTGTGCTCTACTTGAACAACTCATTGGCTGCCAAATATATAAGGCTAAACACAGACATAACCATTTATTTAACGGCATGATTTCTCAAATACTTCTGCACTATGGCTCCTCCCTTTTTGCAAGTTCTGGACTTGCACCAACTATTCGTGTGTGTGTGTGTGTGTGTGTGTGTGTGTGTGTGTGTGTGTGTGTGTGTGTGTGTGTGTGTGTGTGTGTGTGTGTGTGTGTGTGTGTGTGTGTGTGTGTGTGGTGTGTGTGTGTGTGTGTGTGTGTGTGTGTGTTTTAACACCTAGCTGGTTTCAAACAAATTATTTAGTTAATTGGGTTGCACCATTTAAACCTAAGGGATGTCTTATCCAGTAAAACATCTATGAGCAAAAAGCAATGGGCAAATTGGTTGCTTGAAATCATCTTATCATCTGTCAATAATGTAAAATGAAAGCTACTAAAAGCTACTATAGAATCACAAGCTGTAACATAACTCCAAAAAATGAGTTTTAGTAGGCCAAACGATTAATTAAACATAACGGTGAATCCTTTGTAAATGTAAGTATGACTTTGTTCTATTTATTTATGCATACATAGAGAAGTATGTATTCCAGAATCAGTAATATCCATAAATTTGTCTCAACCTGTTACAGCATAACGTTTTGTAATTTGATATATTTTTGGGTAATTTTGTGTAATTTGTTTAAAATGTCAAAATCTTCCTAGTTTACATTTTTATTAAACAGCATTTTATCGAGTGTATGGTCGGAATATCGAAACGGGTATTATATATACAAGCATTAGCCTTTTCACTGAGCTACACAATATTTAACATTTAATATATCAGCAAGCAAACGTTAGCTTTGTCCTTGAGCTACACAATAGTTAACATTTGATATATTAGCAAGCTAATCTTAGCTTTGTCACTAAGCTATGCAACAGTTAACATTTAATAAATTAGCAAGCTAAGTTAGCTTTGTCACTAAACTACGCAACAGTTAACTTTTGATAAACTAGCAAGCTAATGTTAGCTTTGTCACTAAGCTACGCAAAGGTTAACATTTGATAAATTAGCTATCTAATGATAGCTTCGTCAGTTAGCTACACAACGGTTAACATTTATTATATATGCAAGCTAACATTAACACTATTTAATAACTAGTTTATGTGGTGCAGCCCATTTTAATTTTGTAAATCTCCACTCTGTAAACACTTCCGGTAAAACTAGGCTACCGTAAGTTTGAACATACGAACAGCTGGTGTAAGTAGCTCATGCTCTTTTCAGTCACCCGAATTGAAAAGGAAAGGTTTGGCTAGTAAAATGCAGTGGCAGCAACTGCAGAGGAAGATTAGTACAGTACAAGACTAGATGTAATCTGCAGCACGTTATTGTAGATTCCCGCAGCAACAAACTAAATTGTCCGGTAGTAAATGTGCAGTAGTATTTTGACAAACAATGAGTAAAAAAAAAAAAAAAGAAGTCACATCTGTAAGAAGGCAGCAATAGCAGGGAGAAAATCAGTGGTATGTATCCATTTGTCATATTAGCCCATTTGTCATATTAGCTAAAAAATAATAAGTCAGAAAAAAACACTTTGTTGTTTAAAGTGCTCTTAATTTCCTTAGCCCAACATTAAGGGCTTTAATTGGAGTATTTTCTCATGTTTTTTTCTTCTTAGGTTTTTTTTTATTTTTTATAATTACCGCATCTCTCCAAACAATGTCATTCTGATTTAAGTCGGCTTTGATGAACTACCTCACGCTGAATTTCTGCCAGTTCTTGCATATACTTAGTCGCCTGCAGAATTAGCTATCGAAGACGTGTGAATAACAGATTCCATTATTTATTTATTTTAAAGTGTACTATTTGTCGGTTTCAACAGACTTCTAGTTTTGTACATTATGTATACTTCACCTAGAAGTAAGAGAATTGTTATATGTAATTTTTGTTCTTTTATTTTTTTTTTTGGTTTGTTTTTAAACTAAATGTGCAATACCTTCAGCAAACTGTGCTAGTAGTGTGTGATGGGCCTAGCCTTTGTTAGCTGTCTCCTGAAGGTAAAGAAAATGTTTGGTACTGTCAATCCATGTTTTCCTTTTTTTTATGAATAAGATCAATTTTTATTTCTGTGACTTGTTTATAGTCATGATGTTACGTAATCAGCCTCACCCACCAAACAAATCTGTCGGCCAAGGTTTGATGCAGAGACGGGAAGTTCTTTGAGTCACAACACGGCCAACAGGTTTTGATTTGGAATGTGGTAAGGACAATAATGTTAATAAACACAAAAAAGATGAGTAATTAAATAAAATACCTACAATAAATCATTATATGTATGGTGCTGGTTTGTAATGTTTGCTAGTGAATCCAGCCATGCAAGTAGTTTTAAGAATTCCTTGATCTGCGCATCCCAAAAACCGCAAAGTGCACTACTAGAATTCATGCACTGGGATCTGATGATGCCACCTCTTTAAAAAACAAAACAAAAAAACATGTACTGCAAATAAAAGAAATACACTTTGAATTATAGTTGTATGTCTACTTCTTTTCTGTAATTGATGTGTGCTGGTCCAGGCTCTGTGTACCAAAAGCTTCCTCAATTTCTGTTGTGATAGGTAATAGAAAAGTAATGGTGAATCCACTAAGAAACAAGTAGCAACTGGAAATGTAGCATCTATCCCTCATCAGCCAAAGACTGTCACACACTAACACTAGCTTTATTAAACGTCAACTTTTTTGCAGGAAAATCTTTAATCAACTGTTTTATTAGTTAGCACAAGCTTTATTTTATATGTTTTAACTAAAACTTGGTTGGACCAAAATAACAGTGCGGCTGTTCTTATCGAGTCAGCCCCACTGCACTTCAGTTTTATTAGTGCGACTAGAGTGTATAAGTACGGAGGTGGGGTCGCCATTTGGTTTGATGGCTCACTCTAACTCAAGCAGATATCTTATAGAAATTTTGCTTCTGTTGAATATGTGGCTAACGTAAAACCAATTAAAATACCATCGCACAATTTTTTGCAATCAACTACAAAAAACTAGCCTGGTCGCACCAGACTCTTGTACATTTCATTTGTACAGAGAGTCTGGCCATTCTCCATTGACAAGTGTTAACTTGAAGCACTTTTCCGGTGATGGCTGAGCGTTACTGCGCAGCTGCAAACTGAGCTTGCCGACGTGTATGTGACGTGAGCAACGTGTCTGAAAGTTGTAAGTCTTCTGGTAGCTGTGCCAAGAGAAATCTCAATCATTCCCAATCTTGCAGAGACGGAGAGCGTAGGTATATGGAGATAACATAGGCACAGGCTAATTATTGCTAACTAAAATGCTAGTTAACGTTAGCAATTAAACTAAACAGCTATGTAAGTCCAAACTGCCTGCAAGCTTCTCCTGTACTGTATGGTAAATCCTCTACTATGAGACAGTAAGTCGCGTGGTTATGACACAATCGTTAGCCTATTTTTATAAAAACGTCTGATACGGAGCCATAACGTGAGCCATACAAGGTAATGGAACTAACAGAAAAACATACAAACAGCAGGAGGACATTTGAAATCCTCCTGCTGCTTGATATTCTGCCCATAGGCTTTTTCAAAAAGGTTCCAAATTGTTTGGCCTCAGATCTTCTACAAATTGTAAACACATCTCTTCTCTCAGGTGTCTTCCCACAGGCCCTGGAAACCGCAGCCATCAAGCCACTCTTTGAAAAAGAACAATATAGACGAGTCTAAGGCGTAACTATAGGCCCATATCAAACCTCCATTTTAAACTAAAATCATTGAAAAGCAGTTTTTCAAAAGCTTAACAGTTTCTTGTCAATAATTCAGGTTTTCGACCACACCACAACACTGAGGCAGCAGTTATAAGATGACATCCGCTTAAAGGAATACGCCACCGTTTGTTGAAATAGGGCTTATCACGGTCTCCCCTAGCTGTAGGTAGGTGGGCCAACGCATTTTTTGTGCATGCATTGTTTTAATCTGGTGCAACACCGGCAGCAACGCCGCTAGTTAGCTTAGCGTAGTGAATGGAATCCTATGTTGCCAGTTAGCATGTTGTGAGTAAAAGTGAGCCAACAAAAGACAAAAAACAACATAATTACATGCACTGAGACAAATTGTGTTGCCCCACCTATCTACAGCTAGGGGAGACCGTGATAAGCCCTATTTCAACAAACTATGATGTATCCCTTTAAATACAGACGGGCAAGATTTCAGTCTTACTGTAGTATTACTTGATCTCAGTCCTGCATTTGACACGGAGAAACGTAACATATTACTAGACTGATGGGGAAACTTGGGCTTTCTGACATAGCACTAAACTGGTTTGAAGGGAGTTGGTGTCTTTGGTCAAGCGAGCGCTGCATTTGATGGACCTTTTTGGAAGAAAAAAAAGGTCTCGTCAGTAGGGTTGGGACCATATGGTTTTGTCCTGATTCGATTCTTTCACGATACATGGGTGCTGATTCGATTTGTATTGCAATTCTAGAAATATTGGGATTCCATAGTATTGAGTATTGTGATTTTTCCTTTCCTTCTTATACAAAAACAAAAGTTGAATAATACACTACTAGAGACAATGTACCATAAGACATTTCTAAAAACAAATAGTTTTCTAAGAAGAATGCACATCACGTCAGTCAGTCAGTCTGACATTTATTTCATTTGTACATAACATGTATTTTCTGCATTTTCAGCTTTCGCTGTGTTTTGCTGGAAACGGATATGATGTAGTCGCCGTCGGTGGTACCGTATAAACAAAATATTTAGGTGAATCATTGGTAAAAAATAAGAAGAAATCAAAAAAATTCCCACCCCTACTTGTCAGTGCATGTCAAAGTCAGTCTACAAATGTAGAATTAATAGCAAGATGAATTGTTTT
Source organism: Gymnocephalus cernua (assembly GCA_023631565.1). Lineage (NCBI taxonomy): Eukaryota > Metazoa > Chordata > Actinopteri > Perciformes > Percidae > Gymnocephalus > Gymnocephalus cernua. Next base: position 19,109,592 of record CM042443.1, read on the forward strand.
CCAGGACGTTTAAGGTTCCCTTTCATTTGGATCTTTAAGCAAGATGATGCTGTCACTTTGCCATTTCTACTCCCAAAGTTCACAGATAAACCACCATTGTTTTTCTTCTTTGTCACCTTTATTCCCATACATGTCCATTCATTACAATAGTGGAAATCCATAATAAATAAGCACCATAGATAATCAGCAGAGCGGTAGGAAACATTTAGCCTTAGTCGTGAGACATAAGTAACAGGAAATAAATGTCCCTGTTGGAATCAAAGAACCTGCAATAGATTTAGACCATCGTATTGTGAACTGGAGGACAATTACCTTGTAAACCTGTGCAATTAAAGAGGGTAATGTAATAACATTGGCTTTAAATTTCTTTATAAAATATTTAAAAAAAGAAAAATACAGTCACATTGTCTAAACAACAACACACTTTCACTTGTAATTATACTGTTTGCCGGGCCCTTAAATGAATAAGCATAACCACCGACTACTTCTGGACATTCTTCTGATTTGTGATAAGATGCAAAAAAACAAACATTTTTCACAATGTAACCACATGCAATTCTCACAAAAGAGATATCTGCAACTCTTCATTTTGGAAACACATAATTAAGTGTCCAATGGACCAGAGCCATAAAACACATCACAGCTACCTGATGGGATGTACTGTAGGTCTGTGTGGTGCATCCCATAATTCACCACATGTCCAGCATTACCAAGTCAAAGTAAGATGATTGGAGTCAGGGGATGTGTGTTGAAGAAGTGGATGAACTGTAAACCATCAGTGATTAGAATTCCCCCGCCCCCCTCTGGTAGGCGTTTACATTATTTTTTTCTTCCATAGGGCTGGTTTCATCAATAACACATTACATTCACATCAAGGATACATTCTTAATTCAAAACTTCCATTCAATTCACAATTCACTTTCACAAGAATTGGCACCTTCTAGGGAGATTAAGTTATTCATCTTCAGCAGTTTGTTGCCATATTAAAACAAAACAAAACAATGCAGCCACTCTGTGTACTATGGGCAAATATATGCACTACATCTCTGGACAAGCAAGCAATACTACATTTTTCCTACTTAAAAACACTTGAAGGCACAGCCAGGAAATCCCATTGTTTCTTTGAGGGCAGTGTTCAGCTTCATGTGCCAAAATCAACATGGCTTCCAGGCAGGCCATTCTGATCTTTAGAGAGCGAACAGCTGAGGCGGTCCAGCTTTGGTATTTACTGTGTACTGTCAATGGCCTTCACCTACCCGAGCCATGTGTCCTGTGTCCTAGGCAGCATGTGCTAGGTTGAAAATGCTTGAATAATTCTTTCATTTTCGCTGTTGTATTATCTGTCCGTTAAAGGTATATATTGACATCTGTGAGGATCGGAGTAAACCCGAAGACTGAGGCTTTGCCATCTAATGGACATGGACACCACGCAGATGGTGACGAGGTGTAGAGGCACTGGTCCGGCCTGAGGATAAAGAAGGTACAGAGGCAGCTATTGCAGAGGTTCCACCCATTTACTGCTTCAGTTTTCCCCAAAAGGAAAGTTTGGAAAACCTAGTTTTCTAAACCTGCTTTGATAAACATATTTGATTCTATAGTAAAACATCCAGATATAAATGTCTGCAGCACAAATACAGGACAGGAGGATAAATGCAAGTGGAGGAACTTCTGCCAAAGCTACTACTGTACAGTTTAACGGTCAGTTCACTCAGATTATTAAAAAAAAACTAATTTTCTCAGTTAGCCCTGGTGGTGTCTAGCCAAGCAAATCATTCAGGTTGAAAAATGGAAGTGATTAAAATGTTGTTACTGGTGCTCACAGCATAAAAAAAAATAAAACTACATTTGCAACTCTGGTTATTTCCCAGAACTCTTTCGTAACTTCACAGCCTGTTAAAAAACAAAGCAATTTTTATAACTAGCTACCACTACAGGCAAGTGAGAAAATGTTATTTTTTTTTATTTGGTTGAACTGACCTTGCCTTATCAAGGAATAGCTTGATATTTTAGGAAATACATTAGTTCCTGTTCTTGCTGACAGTAAGATAAGGAGATAGATACCGGTGTCACTACCCGATGTGAGTCAAGTCCAGATGTGAGTTGCGCATGTGTCACTTAGCGACGATGACGCTCCCCCTCCTCACCAGCCCCACACAGGCAGGCTGGACCAGATTTCACGCAGATCTGTTTTGCTGTTAGCCACTGAATAATGCGATAGGTACATCATAGCAGTAATTTATTATTTAGCGTGAGGCATCACAATTTCACGGCATGATCCCTGATGTCAGTTCTAGATTAGAGGCTAAAGTAGCCTACAATAACCTGCTAAGGAGAGACTTCTGTAATGCCAGTACAATAAAAATGGACCTACATAACGAAGTTTGTTCACTGCTGGCTACAAGTTAGCAATCAAACACAACAAAGGCTGTCACTTGAATGGCGTTTTGAGCTAATGTTAGCAATCAAACAATCATAGATAGCTAAAACGTTTGCCGGATCCAGATCCCTTGGCGTTATGCTGTCAACCGTTTAAATCTGAGCATGCGCAACTTACATCTGCACTCGACTCACATCGGGTAGTGACACCACTCTCATGCCTGTAGGATAAATATGAAGCTACGGCGAGCAGCTGGTTAGCCTAGCTTAATGTACAGTTGGAAGAGTTACCCAAGCGCTGGCCAAAGTACAACGGAAAAAAGGAGTTTTTGCTCTTTGTTTTTTGTAAGAATTAAATAAACAACATACATGTTATTAGTTAGCTTTAGAAGTGTTGGTTAGCAGATTTTGGTATTCAGGTGTTTAGGCCTACTTGGCTAGGCTAACTCTTTCCCCCTGTTTTCTGTCTCTATGTTAGGCTAGGCTAACCAGTTGCTGGCTGTAGCCTAATATTAAACCTACAGACATGACAGTGGTAACAAACCTCTCAGCAAGAAGGCAAATAAGTGTATTCCCTAAAATGTAGCACTATTCCTTAAAGATAAATATCAGATAAAGATAAATATCAGTTGGCTGTCTAACATTGTCTCTAATGAGTCATACAGTTCCAGCATGAAATCCATTCATAATGTCCTTGTAAAGTAGTGGTTCAAGAAGTCAGTGCTCTCCAGTAGGCCCATAGAAAATGTCAGAGAAATTACATTACGTTCCACCATCATATTCAGGCACCTGAACCTGGACTCATCAAGGAGTGTAATCACAAGAGCGCCACATGCCGCAAGCATGCGTGAGACACTCAAAAACGCTCTTTGCTCAATGGAGACAATTCTGACAGTCAGTCCAAATTCTATATTTTTGCGCCGTTCAGAATTTCCTTTCTCCATATTTCAGTTCCCCTTTGAGTTTGTCCTGAATGTACACAAACATGGGCGATTCCTTTATTTTCTTCTTTTCTTTTTCTTTTGAAGGAACGCCCTGATAAGCTAAAGGAGGACATGAGCCCTTCAAAGACACCCAACCCCCGAAATACAAGCCTTGACAGTTTTGGCCACAGACCGATTCCGTATCAAATGTCACTAGTCCTCGCACCCAGGGCCAGATCTCCCAGTGTGGAAAAGAAATCCTCCATCTCCTTCTCCAGAAGCCGGTTGCGGTTCTCGGCATCCTCCCGCGCCCGCTCTGAGTTTCGTAGTTTGATCTCCAGCATGCGTTGCTTCTTCCTCTCCTGCTCCATCTCTTGTTCCAAACGCTCCATTTGCACACACAGAGCAGCACTGGACTCCTCCAGTCTGAGGGGATCACAGACAGAAAGCACAGGCCATTGACGTTCACCTTTACTGTTTGGCTACATTATGAAATGCTTTGGCGGTATTAGGACAAAAACTTGACAATAAAAGCTGCACTAGGCAAGTTTTTTTTTCATCAAAAAAAAAATCACCTCTGTTGGTATCTGAATGGAAATTCTCATGGGAAGCTTACAGGATTTATAGACTACATCAAAAAACGTGTCTTCGTACGATATTCATTGGAGCTAAGGTACTTTCTAACTTTAAAACAATCACTACAAAAACTGTTCACATTGAGGTTTGAGAGAGAAGGATGACATGCAGAAAAGGTCCCCAAACAGAATAGAACCAGGAAAATTGTGGTTACACAGTACTGCTCTTAAGGTCCTTACACCAACCAGACGGCCGACCGTTGGCAGAAAAGGCAGTCGGACTGATCAGTTGGCTCCCCGAGGTCCAAAAAATGCCTCGGAAGACACACCGAAGCAACGCTGTTATGGAGACGCTGCTGCTTCCAGATTTTGGATTTTTCAATGCCGGCTCATTCAGAATACGATCTCATATTTTACGAAGATCGTTCACCGAAACGTGTTTCTGAAAACATTTTAAGCAAAAAAATAGGCCATGCAGTTGCTGAATTTGTCTTCATTTCAGATCGACAAAGGTCAGTTTAAAAGATTTTCGTCAGATTTTGAGAGGCTACCCACTTGCCATTTCAGGCTTAGTCCGGACTGCCCTGTCTCCAACTGAGCAGGTTGGGTTGGCCAAAATGAAGGCCGACAGCTCCTGCGATGGACGACGGCACGGAACACACCGAACAGACTCGAGTCACTGACCTCGCCAGACTGTCCGACAGGCGGTTATCGGCCCGGTGTGTACGGAGCATTAGATCACCACTTGTTACTAGTTTTGCAGCTTTAAAATTAGTTTTTACTGTTTAAAGCGTCTCTGTGCGGGATTTGAAAACATTTGGCGTAGGCGACTCCTATTGGTAGTTGAAAAAGACATTAATGATCAGCTTACTTGCCATGAAAATTGCCAAACAAAGAGTTTTTGGAGCTTTCTTCTTAGGGGACTAGCACATGATAGGGTTAGAACTCTTTATTGCCTGTGAGTGTCAATGTGTTCCTGTTATGGGACTTGATAAGAGATAATCCTTGGTAATACATCCACGTTTAACTATGTGACAAAAACGCTAGCTGGTTGCTATTGTAGAGCAGAGTGGTTCCAAACTGGGGACCAATTTTACTCTTATATTTACCAGCACCAAAAGAAAATCTACACACATATAACAACGTTAAGGAACCCCCAGAACCCAGACTTACTTCAGAATCCTGGTCTCATATGCTGTCTTCTGCTTCCTCAACTCGTCCTTCAGTCCTTCCACCAGACTGCTCAGTGTTAGATTTGCCCCGTCTCCATCCTCGGACATGATAATGGACGGCACCCCGGTACCCATGGCCATGTTTCCATTCTCACTGCAGGCTGCACTGCTACTGCACAGCTCCATGGCCTCACAACTGTCCTGCTCAGAGCTCGGGTCTGTCGTCATCCCTCCGTCCCTTCCTCTGTCAACCTCCCTCTGGCTCTCAACCCACTCCCCTTTTTCCCCACTTTCACCCCCTACTCCGCCGTTCTGATTGCCCAAGGGCTCACTTCCCGAGTCGGGGGCGGAGATTTCGCAGGAGGAAGTGGACCAAGGTGTGCTGGCGACACTTGGAACGCTCCCCATGCTCGAGGAAGAGGTTACATTGTCGTAGGTGGACAGTCTCTGTGAGGAGCCGGTGGAGTCGCGGTCGCGGGCGGACCGCTCGCCTGACGACGTGCGCCGGTGTCCCCTCAAGGAGGACAAACCGTTCATGAGCCAGTTACCTCCACCTCCACCTCCTCCCCCGCCAGAAGATACACTAGTGATATCAGCCACAGAGCTGCCGCTGCTGCTTTGCTTGCCTTGCGGCTGGGAACGAGGCACCGAGGAGCTTTTGAAAGAGTATTTCCAGGAAGGTATGGTCTTGGCTTGTTTACTCGGGCTGATCACCGTCTCTCCTTTCCCTGATGGGGACCCCAGTTTTGGTCCAGGGTTCAGGTTAGGGGTCTGGGTGGGAGTGACGGCCGCACACAGTTTGGCATCCAAAGACGAGGCACTGCTGTGCAGTTCTTGGTCTGGGTTAGACACAGGACAGCTCTGGAGGTCTTCCTCAGAGATCCAGGCTCCGAGGCTGCGATGCTGGAGCTGATGTCCCTGGACAGGGAGCTCTGTCTGGGGAACGGTGAGTCCCTCCTGGTCCCTCCCTGAGTACAATCGGTTGTGTTCCCTAATGAGGATTGTCATCAGGTGCTGGACAAGAGAGGTACCTATGGATCACAGTCAGCCAGAATATCATAAAAAAATATCCTAATATATTATAATTATTTTGGTTTTTATCTGCACATGCAGCAAGTTTCATATATTGTTGCTGTCGAGCAGAAAGCTTGTATCTCCAAGTTACATAATTTTTTATTTTATTTCATAAATCAATGCTATTGTTCACCCTTTATGTTTGTCTGTGGGTTTTACAAATGTTTAAACAGTGACGAAGCAATTTTGTCTGAGGTAAATAGCTCAATACAATGTTTTAAATTTAGCTTTTTTTTCATTTCCCGAAAAGCAACAGTTTTGGACATACAAGGTTTTAGCCCAACAGCGGCAATATGTGCTAATACTACAAGGTGTAATGTAATTTTAAAGGTCCCATATGGTAAAAAGTGAGATTTCCATGTCTTTTTTTAGTATAAAGCAGGTCTTGGTGCTATATAAATATTGTGAAAGTATGAAAATGCTCAAGCCACAGAGAAATGCACAAAGCCAGTAGTCATAAACTGTGCCGTTAAACAAGCCGTCAGGACTTCTGTACGGTTGTAATGTCACAACTGTGCTATAGAGGTAGAAGGTGAAGCTACGTTGCCGTTACAGTCAATCCCCAGCTGCAATGACGGTGCAGAGACTCTGAGAGAGCAGATGCGGAAAACCCCGGAAATGCTGACCAATCAGATCAGACTGGGCTTTTTCAGGAGGGGGGCTTAAAGGGACAGGCGCTAAAACGGAGCGTTTCAGACAGAGGGTGAATACAGGTATATTCAGACAGACAGTATGAGAAAAATAAAGTGTTTTTTGAACATTAAAGCATGTAAACATGTTCTAGTAGAAACCCAAAATACAACCATGAACCTGAAAATGAGCTTGATATGGGACCTTTAAAGTAACATTGTGGTGTGTAATATTTAAAAGACTTGAGTTAGCTTGCAATGACTCACACCATGAATTCAGTCATTACGTCAGTGAACATCATCCGTACCTTCCATGATAGTGACTGGGTCCTCCATCTTGGGTCGAAGGATATTTGGTCCAAATACTGTGGCTAGGTTTTGGACACTCATCTTGTTCTCAATGGAGTGGGACTGCACCTCATCAAGGAATCTAAGCAGAGATAACAAAAAGTTAAAAGTAGAAACAGACGTCGTCGTCAAAAACCAATGACATTATGAGATAAAAATACTTACTTGCATATGTACGTGAGGAGATTGTAGTTAGGTAGAGGTAGAGTGCTAACTTGCCTTCCCAGCTCCTGGACCCCCTGATAAAAGATTGAACAATTGTTAGACACAAACACTTGCACATAAACACACACTATACATATATACTGCACATACTTCCTCCTCATCTTTGGCCAAAAGCTGTGCACAGGTCAGAAAGTCTTCATATTTGGAGAAGGGAATGACTGGTTCAGGCAGCTCTCGCAGGTACAACTTCAGCAAGGATGCCACAGTGTGGACATCTGTATTACTGCAAGGGAGTAGAGAAAGAAATGAGTCTACTGGATGCAGGCCCATGGCATTGGCAGTATAGGTAAATGCTAGGGGCACCGTCAGTCCAAATGAGTAAATAAAAGTTAATAGATTTAAGAAACGCCAAAAACGTCGACAAAAGCGACAAAAACATTGAAAAAAGCGCCGTGATCATCAGATAAATGTGACAAAAACCTTGAAAAAGCAACAAAAAAGTTACAGGAAGGGACAAAAACGGCAAAGAAGCATAAAAAAAGTCAACAAAGCGACAAAACTGTTGAAAAAAGTGACAAAAAACAACAGAACTGTTGGAAAAGCGACAAATAGCAAAGAAAGCAACTAACCTGTTGAAAAAGGTGAGAAAAACATAAAAAAGGGACAAAAACGTCAAAAACAACAACAAAAATGTTGAAAAAGTGACAAAACATCAAATTAAGCGACAAAAATGTTGATAGTGACGAAAAAAAACATTGAGAAAGCGACAACAACGTCACAAAAAGCTTAAAAAATGTCAAAAGAGCCACAAAAACATAGAAAAAGACAACAAAAACTGCTGAAATCTTGCCTATAGGGCACCAAATTGGTTAGGGCTGGCTCTGACTGGATGATCTATCATGTAACGCTCCCCTCTGTCTACCTGTCAAACAGAGGCTTGTCGCCGCAGTCAAAGGCCTCCTGCAGCTCTTTGACCAGGTTGGCCTGTCCTGGCATCCGAAAGAGACCCTCCTCGTCCAAACCCCTCTCCCTGATGAAGTCCACACACTGCTCCACCAGCAGGGGGGCCAGCCGGGGGCCAAACTTCTTCTCATACTGCACCGTGTCCTCTAAACGCTGGCCAAATATCCCTGGGGACAGATGGAGGAAACATATGTGTGCTTTATTCATTCATGCGTCCACCGTAGGACTGCAAACTAACCGTTATTTTCATTGTCGGTCATTTTCTCGATTAATCGACTACTGTTTGGTCTGTAAAATGTCCCAAAATGGTGAAAAATGTCCATCAGCGCAACGCAATCACTTAATTCAGCCTTAATATATATAATAGTAATATCAATAATAATACACTTTTGTGACTGCTAAGTTCAAGTAAAATACCAAATATTTTTCCAAAGCCCAAGATGACGTCCTCAAATGTCTTGTCTTGTCCACAACTCAAAGATATTCAGTGTACTGTCAAAGAGGAGTAATACAATATTCTCATTTAAGAAGCTGGAATCAAAGATTTTTTTTTTTTAACTTTTTTCATAAAAACTAATTCAAACCGATTAATCTTACTATCAAAAGAGTTGGCGATTAATTTGATTAACTGAATATTCTTTGAAGTATAGAAGAAGTATAAAATAGCCTGGGTTTTAGACAAAGGCCTATTGTGTATGTATGAAAATGTATATTGCACATGAGAGTCAATTTGTCCATGTAAAATATATTGTTGAGACATGGAACCCAAATGCATATTTACCTGTTAGATGTACATTACAAGCACACAATAATAGCAAGGAGTGCAATCAGAGGTGACACTGGAATCTTGAATATGGCAGTGGGTCTGAATGCTGGAACAAGGCCTGTGGGTACATTGTGGCCTATTACTGCCTGTTTTTACATGAAGGACCCCTAATCAAAACACCACCGGCGTCACCATTAGACACGGACCTTATCTATGGAGCAGTTAGATAATGTAGGCTATGTCATGGTGCAGAATTTGAAGTCTCTCATCCCCTCAGTGCGGGAGGAGATAACTGTAGCTAAGATTAATTGAATAGTTGTCAACTATTACATTATTTGCCAACTATTTTTGATAGTCAATTAATCAGTTTGAGTTCTCGGATTTCGGCTTCTTAAATGTGAATATTTTCTAGTTTCTTCACTCGTCTGTGACAGCAAACTGAATATCTTTGAGTTGTGGACAAAACAAGACATTTGAGGACGTCATCTTGGGCGTTTGGAAAACACCGATCGACATTTTTCACCATTTTCTAACATTTTATAGACCAAACATCTAATCAATCGATTAATCGACTATGGAAATAATCGTTAGTTTTAGCCCTAGATAACTGTGCCAGGAAAACCTGCGACTGAATCAGCATACTTTATATGCCTCACATACCACTATTTCTTTTCTCCTTAGTATTTAACAGTTTTTAGTTATTTTTATTGTATTTTAAGTCTTTAATTATGCAAACGCTACGAAGAAAAATAATGTCATCACATTAACCCTTGTGTTGTCTTCCATTGGACCATGCACCTGTCCTGGGTCAAAACTGAAAATTACCACTTTTTCGGTTTTGTCTCTTTTTTCGTCACTTGCCGTTTTTTTTCAATGTTTTCGTTTTTTACATTTAGGCTTCTTTTCACAATGTATTAACACCAGTAACACAAACTTATTACCACTAGTTTTACACTTATTTTTTGGAATTCATGGTCAATAAACCTCATTTATAGGAAATTATAGCTTCTTCTTGAGTTAAAAAAAAGCAGAAATTATGAATTATTTCGAATAATATTAAAGGAAGATAATCACACACCTGTAGGCTATATGTCAACGTTCAGTTAGGATACTGTTTTGAAACATTTACTTTTTTTTTTTTTTTTCAAATGCTAAAAAATTAAATAAAACAGCCAAAATCCAATGAAAGTAGGGATCCGATGGTTTGTTTTAGGCTACTTGCGAAGTGTTGTATGGAATCCTCCATGTTATTTTTGGGTAATTCACATTGGGTAGTCAAAAATCAACCCATATTTCTGATATAGCAATGTATATGATATGAAAACAGGTCAAATTTGACCCTAAGACAATACAAGGGTCGGAAGTGTAAAAATGACGTGCCTAGCCAAACGTGTTCGATGAGCCAATCACTGACCGGTAATGTTACCTGTTGATTGGCTGCAGCAGTCGCAGCTGGCTGACAGCTCGCAGTAATCGTAGTAATTCACCGAGCAAGAGCTGCACAGCATCAGAGCGTGTTTCTCATACATCGCAAAGCCACATTTCACCAAGTTCATCCATTCCGGTTCAGGCATTTGACTCCACTGGTGGATTAATCCGATTAATCCCGCATTTACAGACTCCTGCAGCCTAATACTAATAGCTACAGCGGAAACGAGCTACAGTCGAGGAAAATAACGGAGGCTTTCAGAGGAAAGGCATGTGACGGGGGTCAGTGTGCTGTGACCGCGCTGCTGCTGTTAACGACGGGTCTATAAGTTGGCGACACATCTATTCTGGGCCGAGAGAGAGAGAGAGAGAGAGAGAGATAGAGAGAGAGAGAGAGACCACTGAACGTTTTATATTAATGCTGCTGATTCTGATGTATGGAAGAAGGTTAGGGCCACATGTGAACATTTTATTTGAGTTCTGAGTCTAAAGTCAGAATTATGAGATTTGAGTCAGAATTATGACTTTTGAGTTTAGTTTAGGTAAAAAAAAAAGAAGAAAAATTTTTACTTTATTGCCTGGGTTTTAAGTCAGAATTATGACTTTATTCTCAGAATTATGACTTTAAACTCAGAATTTAAATACATTTTTTCACATGTGGCCCTAATCCTCTTCCTTACTGATGCGTCCCATCCCCCTTCTGAGAAAGCGTGTCTGTGAACAGGGGTTAGCTAGGATGCATGGGTCCTATATGATATATTTTTACACCAAAATGGTTAGAATTTCGGAAATGCCTTCTATGTTGAACAACCTTGTAGGCGTTTGAAAGATTGCTGGGTATTAAGGTATATTAAGAAAATGGGATGCTTAGCTCCGTGAATGTAATAGTAATACATAAGAGGCACAAAGTGGGGCTACGGCTAACCATACAGTAAACGCGCCATAATACCAAACCGTTAGAAAACTACAGAGTTGGATGATAATTCTTGGGTTCAGCAGTATAACAGTCATTTGATTCAGTGTTCACAACAACAACAAAAAATAGTATATTAATATTAATTTCTAACTGCTTATTTCAAGTGAAATACCAAATACTTTCGGTGTACACCTTCTCACATATGAGAATGTACAGCCTTTTTCTGTTTTATGTAATTGTCAGACATAAGTTTGGCCTAATATATATCATGTAATAAATAAGTTTCAAATGAGACCAGTGATGTCGTACAGTAAGTCACTGATGTGTTATTCTACATTCATCCCCCTATTAATATACCGCTTCTTTGTAACCCAACACCATGCTGTTCAGCTGCTCCTTATGTCCCAGTTTACACCCAGACAGACAGGCCTGGTTGTATTTCTGGCCTCCCGTCAAGTAGCCTACATTAGTTGGACAGCCCGACCACACGCAGACAGGGTGAGAATTAACCACAGGCTCCCTGCTGCATGGAGAGAGGAAATAGACTCTGTAGGAGTCAAAGAAACTCTGTTTGACTGGATTCAAATTCACAGGCTAAACTGCATCCAGGACTTCTATGGTCTGCTGATTAGGGCTGCACTGCACTGCACGATATGAGGAAAATATATATATTGTACTAGTCCATTTTGCAGTTTCGATACAATTGCGATTCATTGTGCAGCCATAATGCTGATCCTTATAGTTTATTACTCAACAAGCTCAAAACAACCAGCACCCAATAGAAGCACCCTGTATAGTAGTTGGACACCAGTAATAGAGACTTCAGGGTGAGAATTAACGGCTAAAGAAATGAGACACGGTACGGGTGGGTGATACTTTTCTTGGCCGGGCTCAAGTTTGTAACTCATAACGTATAATATGGAGACGCCAGAGAGATTTCCAATTTCAGCACTACTGTCTATCTTATTGCAAGAAGTGGAAAGGAAATGAAGACGTCCTGTCTTAGGATGTTGCTTCTTCTTATGATTATTCGCTCTGTATGAGATTTGAATGAAATGTTGTGATGAACAGAATCGTTACTCTCTGAACAAGCAATATTCGGTCCCTTCTGTAGCTGGACGTCATCGGTCTTGCTTGTATGTTTGGGTGTGTTGTTCATTTAGGCTTCGTGCATTAGAACTAGGGTTGCACAATAATGACAAAATGTGATATTGCGATATCAATTATGATTATTGCGATATCAATATTAATTTTGATAGTTTTAAACATATGCAAAGTTATGGGAAAACGCAAAAATAGATTCATAACAAATCAAACAATTTTTCTTACAACACAAGGTTTATTTCAACTGACGGTCATATTGGACTGGTCCAACACGAATAAATAAAGTGGCACGGTAACCGGCCAATGAAACGTGATCATTATAGCGTTGCAATCGGGCTCTAAATCAAACACAACTAAGCCACACAGTCAGCGGACGGGACGCAGCGCTCCACAAAATAAACAAAATATTGCATACTTATCGCAACACTTTCGATATAATATCGCGCAACGTAATATCGCGATAACGATATTGAGTCGGTATATCATGCACCCCTAATTAGATCTATGTAAATTACGATACCAATTATACCAGTACCCTTAAAGTGATACCGATACCAATAGAGTACTTTATTTGCTACCTTTTTTTCCCCCATACTTCATTCGATACCCATCATGTGAATGGAAGCGTGAACTGCTACCACCACTCCTCCCCATTCATACAATTCAAAGATTCCAAACACGCTTGTGGTAATTAGCTGCCACAACCATACAAATAGTCATTTTTTTCTACTTCTGGGTACAAAAGGGATGGAATGCAGATATCGTTTTAACTGGAGAAGTTTTGATTCTGTGGTACTAGGGCTGGGTTAAAATATCCGATTCTACAAGTCTTTTTTTTTTGCGATCTGATATCGATTAATACAATCCTGAAATCGATCTTTTAATATATGCCTTTTCACCATGGATTTATAATTCACCACACGTTTTAGGGGTCAATTCTTAATGTAGACATTGACCTGGTGCATTATGAACAAATATTTGAGGGTTGCTTCTTGCTTGGACATAGGCCTGTAACAATTATAACATAATTGTCTAATCGCACGATTTTGACGTAATCGCGGTTTCTTTGTTTAACCCCAATTGCTACATTAGCTAAGGTCCTATATAAGGGCTATAGCTGTTGATGTTAATTGTTGGTTTTGTTTGGATATGCCAAATTGTAATTGTATAAGTGATTATTGGTTGATATTGGTATTATTACTGTTGAGCTAAAGCTATGCTTTGTGTTAGTTGTTGGCACTTGTCCCTAGACACTTTCATAGCAACAAAAATGACATGAGGGGTTAACCCTAACCCTAACCCTAACCCTTGCCACATAGTTTTTCTAATAGGTCCCTCCCCCCTTTCCGGTAAAGCCCAAAACGGTCTCCTAAACCCCTCCCCCCATAAGGGAGAATGAATGCCTGTGCATGAGCAGTGGATTTTTGCAAATCGCACTACAGGCTTTAGGTGGTAATTTTTTTTAATTACCTGCTTCATGTAGCTCTACTGGAACATAGGGTCAGTTTCAGCAAATATGACAAAGTTAGTTTGATAAGGCTTACCTACTGCACCTTTAACTGGAATTAATTCCAAATTTTAATCTGAAAAAGTAAAATAAACACATTTTTTTTAATTGTAAGTTGGAATCGAATCAATTTAAGAAATCATTCGCGTTACCCAGCCCTGCTTGGCACTGGGTTATTTCGGTAGGTATTGAGTACTGATACCCAGCCGTAATTAGAAGAGCCTTGAGTTTTAATTGTCCTCCATTCCTATGAGGTCAGACAAGCTCGAGGATGAAAGTCTGTCTGTGTTTTTAAAAGTGATCGCGTTTCTCATGTTGCAGTTCAAAGGTTTGGCCTTACCTCCTCCAAACGGCGCCCAGATGACCCGCCGTATGGCCTTGACCCAGTCATCCATGTCAGTCTGGGAATTCGCCATGAGCAGGAAGGACTCATGGCTGATCGGGGCCCGGTCCTTCTCTCCTGTTCCACCTGGACGGACAAACGATTGGGGAGGAAGGAGACAGAAAGTAGGGGTGAGTACACCAGTGATTGCAAATATGTATTTGCCAGAACACAGGCATTTCTTATAGAACTAAACCAGTAGTATGTTGATGATCAGACATATATTGTAGCTTTTCCATACATCATGTCCCAACCTTTTTTTGTCTTTTTTTTTTGCTGACAATATGGCAGTGATCGCATAAGGGTCAGGAGGTGTCGGGCTCTGGGTTAATAATCCTTGCATGTGTTTTTAATACAGTTTGCTACTTTGCTTAATGGTGGTGGTTAACCTGACCTAAGTCATATTGGACACTCTAGATCACAGTTAAAATTGTGTTGGCAAGATAATAACATCCATATAAAGTTGTGAATATTGCATCATCATCAAACTGAATTGCAGCCCCACACAATATTTACGACATGCAGCAAAAGGCCGTGGGCCGGACTCGAACCTGGGCCGCTGCAGTGAGGACTTAGCCTTAGTACACGGGGCCCACAGTCAACCAGGTGAGCTACCAGGGAACCCCAGAAATTGCTTTTAATCCAAAAATCAAATGATTTGATTCAGATTAAAAGGTTTCTCACCACTAGATGGCACAATTGTCCTGTTATGCATTCTCTGTGTTTGTACTCCAACCCTCCTGCCCTGTCCTGTAATTACTGTACGGCACCAGTTTACATTTCATTCAAGGCATTAAGCTGCTTGGCACTGTGATCCAGAGCAGCTTTCAGTGAGTGCACAAGTCGAGGGAGCCTCATTTTTTATTAATTTTCACACACGCCTTGCATATGAAACTAAACACTGTGAAACACGATCAACAGCTACGTAAAAACCCCATTAACACCATAGACCACCAATATATCGTATTATCTTGAACCCATCACCTTCGTGCATTGACTGTTTTCTTCTGCTGCACGTTTAAATAATCTGGGACATACAGTATATGTCATCTATTTCCCTGTTTGTCTGAGCTGTTAATGTTGGATGGTGTTGTTGCCACAGTCACAGTCATTGTTGTCCCAGTCATTTAGCTGCGAGGAGGGAATCCAAATATAAACAGCGGTGCCATAAATCTAAGTGCCATTGTCACCCAGCTTCGCAAAGTCACACTGTCATGACAAACAACACTGTGGTCTGTCTTCAGATGTGCTCCAGTGCGGTGCAATTAGTGAACTGAAGATGTAGCATTATTTGATATTTTGCCCTCATTAATGCATAGAGTCTGTGCATGAGAATATGCACAGTATTATCTAAATGACTGCTCCAATTTGCCCTCAGGAAAAGAGGTAAATTACAAAGGTGATGAATGAAGGTGAAAAATAGGGAGAGGACACTTAGACATTAAGGAGCCTTAGAACATCGAACACTTCCTTTATGATGAATCAAGCCCTGATAACACACAGACATGCACACACACACACACACACACACACACACACACACACACACACACACACACACACACACACACACACACACACACACACACAC
The DNA here is from genome assembly GCA_023631565.1 of Gymnocephalus cernua. Lineage (NCBI taxonomy): Eukaryota > Metazoa > Chordata > Actinopteri > Perciformes > Percidae > Gymnocephalus > Gymnocephalus cernua. The sequence continues at coordinate 19,125,511 of CM042443.1, forward strand.
ACACACACACACACATACACACACACACACGCGCACACACAGACACACACACACACACACACACGTACACACGCAGAGCCACTTAAAATCAATCCCGACATAGCCAACAGACAGCAAAAGTCTGGATGGATGAGGAGTACAAAGTTCCTATTTGGAGCCAATTAAGATAACACTGACGGCAGGCTGAGTTTTCCTCCCAAAGTCTCAGGATCAATTTGATTTCCACATGGTGATCATCAGACAGGCGTTGACATTTGAGCCTACGAAAAAGTTGAATGTTGACAGCGTGTGTATGTAAAGCTTAAGCCTGTTGAGTGTCTGACATTTAAGAACTGAAGCTATATAATTCAGGTCAGGTCATTCTGAAAGTGCTGAAATCCTTTCTGATGTCACGGTGGGAGCTTTTTAAACTGATAACATGAAGAGAGAGATGCCCGTTCTGAGTATGAGAAGAGGTGATGTAATGCACCTTTTGGTCCTCAGTTCTTCAGCACCAATCGTCTCACAAGGTAAAATTTAAATCTGGAATTTTGATTGGTTGTCATACGTACATGGGTGTCAACCTTGTTATTTCAACAAAGATGGAACTATTATTTTGTTAGCATTAGGGCTGCAACTAACAATTTTTTTATTATTAATCTGATTATTAATCTGTCGATTATTTTCTCGATTAATCGATTAGTTGTTTGATCTACAGTATAAAATGTCAGAAAATGGTGAAACATGTTGATCAGTGTTTCCCTAAGCCCAAGATGATATCCTCAAATGTCTTGCTTTGTCCACAACTCAAACATATTCAGTTTACTGGCATAGAGGAGTAAAGAAACTAGAAAATATTCACATTTAAGAAGCTGGAATCAGAATTTCAACTTTTTTTTCATAAAAAATGACAATGCAATTAATCGATTATCAAAATAGTTGCCGATTAATTTAAAAGTTGACAACTAGGCCTATTCGACTAATCTTTGCAGCTCTAGTTAGCATTCAACAGCCATGAATGTTTTATATCATCCCAAGTTACTTGAAAATTGTAATTAACAACTCTACTCATTGAAAAAGTATAATTACATAACTCAACAGCAAAAATAATGAATTACATTACTTGTACGTTACTTTTGTTAGCAACCAGGAGGAGGTGTTTACTGACCATCAACAGCTAGCTTAACCCCACTTAGCCCCACTAACGGCACGCAGCAGTGCAGTCCCATCCTCACAAGCTGCTAGGGTTATACACCCCCCGCCCCTGAACAAAACGTAAGTTTACTTAACGTTAGCAAGCTAGCAAAGAACGCTCAACATGTACAGTAAATTAGCGAACTGTAGAGTGAACTGCTTTGGTAGAAAATGCCCCCTGCATCAAGCTAACAGTCTCTAACGCTACTGAACGCACATAATTGATATCAATCCTACTGAAAAACAGAAAACAAGCAGATACATCAAAGTACCAAGGGTTACTGGAAAATATAATTGTATATATGTACTACTGTGTTATTATCAGAACCTCTAGGTATCAATTTTTACATATAAGTATAATGTTGTTACACTATTTATTTGTATTAGTAAGCTTTTAGTGCTAGTACAACTTTTTCTTTACAGTCAAGCTGCCTCCCCCTGATTCCAGTGCATACTGTATGCTAAAATAAGCTAATTGTGTCCTTGCTGTAGTTTCCTTTCTAGCGCACAAACATGAGAGGGGTATTAGGTTTCTCATCTAACTCTTGGCATATTTCCCAAAATGCCAAACAATTCTCTTAAAACATTTCATTTTAGTTTAGTGTTTTTTAGAGGGTCTTCAAGTTGTTGAGGTTACAATGTTAAAGACATGTTTTTTTCTTACAGTTTAGCAATTAGCAGCAGCTGCCTTTAACCACTCTTCATGCGGCTCACGCAGTTTATACACCGTTTGGTGTGTCGGTGTGTCTTATGTCCTTCAGGCCAAGTCCTCTATTAATAATGCGACTGATGATTGGACGCTATGAATTGTGTGGAGATCAACTTTATACGACCTTTGTGCTGCTTATTATTAATATTGAGAGAGAGAGAGAGAGAGAGAGAGAGAGAGAGAGAGAGAGAGAGAGAGAGAGAGAGAGAGAGAGAGAAGCCAATAGCATTCTAGCTTGTGTGTCTGAGAGAATTCAAACATTGTTGCTACTTTGTATTGTTGGTTAATAGACAATCAGCATTTCAGGATTTCTGCTCCGCTTGTTGAACCCTTCACTTAAGACTTTTTCACGAGTAGTATGACGAGCCATTCTGGCACTTAACTACTCAAGCTTACAAACCACTTTTTACACTTTTCTTAACAAAATGTAATTATCTAGAAAGGATATATTTTGCAGGACGGTGATGGTAATGTGATTATAGTGCTAAAAGCTGTGCAAGAAACAATAAAAAAGGGAGGGAAAGAGTACAAAATCGAAAAAATACTTATAAAAAAACAATGCAAAATACACAAACTTTATTGGCCAGACTAAAGATACTCATGGATAACCTCCCACAACCAAAGACCCTTGGCCTTACAGCCGCTCTTCAGATCTGACCTCATGTTTTTCATCCAGCGTGCACTGCTGTGGACACAAGCTCCCACCGCAATATGTACTGCGTGTGACACCCAGTATGAGTACAGTAGACACGGAACTTGACATACTGTATCAGTAACTGTGTGCAGCAGACCCATTAATCATGCAGCTACAGTATGTGTTAATACAAGTAATCATTGGCTACTTCGAAAGATTTTGTATGTCACCAGATGATAACAATTTTAACATCATGGTACTTCCTGCCTTGCTAAATACTGTAGATACCAAGATGAAAGATGAAATACATCTTAAAAAAGAAAAGAAAAAAAGAATATGTCTTAACCTAAAGTACGAATTATTGAACCAAATACTTTATTACTTAAATTACTTAAAAATACTTAAATTCTTCATGTTGGGTGACAATTCATACACAAAAATACACAGTCTGCTGTCTGTCTGTGTCTTGTTGATCCATAGAAAATTGAAAATAAATGATCCTTTAAGAATAGATTTTGTTTGAATGTGCAATAATCTCAATATATGATGTATCTTGCAAAAAAGCATTTGCTAGTAGTCAGGACCTTTTTTTTTTTAAATTCTACACAAAAAAAGCCATAAAGAAGAGGTTATACAGTATATCTGAGCCTCCATCAGTCTCAAAGGTACTCACGCGCTCCACTCCAGCCTCTACAACACAAGTTAAAAATCTCCAGCATCTGTTTCCCGTTACCTTGGAGATATTGTTTCTTCAGTCTGTCCGGCTTGCAGCACACCGGCCCCATGTCTGAGTGAGCTGCAGCTGGGACTGGCTCCGGCTCTGGCCTAAAGCTGCAGCATGAAGCGGCTTCTCCGTCAGCGCTTTGCCCGTTTGGAAGCAGATCAGTACGCAGGTAGCACTGACGGCCAGAACCTGCCAGTGAGGCATGCTCGATTGCCAGCCGAGACAAAACTCGTCAAACGAGTCCCACTTCTTACCCTTCACTCATTTATTGTGTCCATTCATTCGCTCTTTTCTTCCTGTTTCTTTCATTCAGCAGTGTGGGCAGCAGGTTCGTTCCCTCAGCCCCCCTGGGGAGAAGCAAATCCCTGAGGAGGAGTGGAACAAGGCTCTTTCTCTCTCATTCTGCCTCTCCCTTTCTCTCCGGGTGTGTGTGTGCAGTAGCAGGGAGATGGGCTGTCCTCCAATCTTTGCCAAACAAACTTGTACACACACACACACACACACACACACACACACACACACACACACACACACACACACACACACACACACACACACACACCACAAAACAGACAATAGCCATCAATCTCTGTGAGATGAAGGCAGTGTAGACTTTGGATTCTTCCCACTTGTTCCAGGATCATACATAACCATATTGATGGAATATTCTCTGCACATTTGCCACTTTCTATCACTGATCACTAAAACCCAAAATTGATCCTGCTGTTCACAGGAAGTCTGAGTGTGGCTCTGTCTATTTCTTGAAAATGCCACTTAGCCTAAGCTTATAGAGTGCAAGCATGTAGGTGATGCGTGCTTCAACACAACTCTGTAGTCCTCATTCTACATTTTATCCGTTTATGAAGATACTTTTTTCTTTAAAAAATACTAGCTGAGACACGGTAACAACACATTCGATATGGTTAAAGAAAGCACATTCTCCAGGCTCTATAGCTAAACTAATTAAGCAAAGACATGACTTTCTAAATATTAACCAAACAGAGATAGAACCTGCCTGAGGTTCTTTTTGGTTCTTGTTAAATTATCTACTATTGAAATCTACTGTGGACCTAGTTATTCTTAACAAATTGTTGGCCACCACCATACCAGAACTGACTGTTACACATATTCACATTTTTATTCAAACAAGATTCAAGAAAAGCCATGACAGCATTTCCTTCTCTGTTTTGATTAATCCTCACATCAACGATTACTAAACTACAAAGATGGAGCCTAAATTAAATGCTGTACAGAACAGCAATCTCACACAATATCAACCATTATAATACATTTAAGATATATTAAGCATCTCTTGTTAAGTTGCATTATTTTTCATACTGTAAATGCCAAGCATATTGAGTCCATGTGATTTTTGGTTTGGTGTAACGTCTTCACTATGCTCAGTGCGACCACAACATTCTTGAAATTGTTTGTATTTACATTAATGTATGTTTATTATCCAACTTACCCACATTTACAGTGTAAGATTGGTACCTTTGGGTGGTTAAAGCATGACTGTCGGTGTTTGTGTATACACTGCAAAAAGTCTTAAGTCATGTAGTCTAATATCAGCCACCAGGAGTAACCAGTATTTTCACGCACAGTTACAAAACATAAAGCAGAAAGTAGTGCAGCTATAAGATAAGATCTGAAAAGTAATAGTTTGACATTTTCGGGACATTGGTGCATTTGATTTCTTGCTAAGAGTTAGATGAGTGGATTGACACCACTCTCACATCTACAGTATACTGTAAGAAAATTTGCGTTTATAGGATGGTGAAGGTATGACCTGCCCTACTCCGCCTCTGGCTAGTACTCGTTGCCTTAGTTAGTTGGATTGGTTAGCTTTAGGCATGAAGGGTGAGATTGGTAAAGGTTAGGGCAAGAATACCAGGATAAGCCAATCAGAGGCAGAGTAAGGCAGAGTGGGGCGGGTCATGCCTTAGCCGTCCTAGGAAACACAAATTTGCGTATAGCCAACAAGCTTAATTTAACACAAAGACTGGAAGCGGAGAGAAACAGCTAGCCTGGCTCTGTCCAAAGTTTTCCACCACCTCTAAGTCTATTAACACGTTATATCTTGTTTGTTTAATACACAACCTGAAATGTAAGCTGCTGCTAGCTGTTTCTCCCTATGTTCAGTTTTTACGCTAGGTTAAGCTAATCCCCTGCTTGCTCTATCTTGGTATTTTAGCATACAGACATGAGAGTAGTATCAATTTTCTCATCTAACTATCAGCAAGAAAGTGAATAAGTGCATTTTCCAAATTGTCGAACTATGTCCATTTTAATAGAACAACTAAATAATCACTCGCCCCTTGGGTGCATCTAAAATCACAATATCCGAGAATCTTAATGTGATATTTTTCTTTAAACCTCCCTATTTGTCCCTATATGCGTCTTACAATGCTTTTTGAAGGCTATGGATCAAAACTTGGCTACAAACAGACCCAATGAGGATTAACATAATAGCCAACATAAAGTTGTGTTAATATTACAGATGTCAATGGGCAAGGCTAACGGTTACCGTGTGAACTCGGATGTGGGCTTGTTGTTGCTTATCGTTACAATAGCATTTCTAAAACACAGAAAAATCCTGTTTGTATTTGTGACTGCATGGACAGTTTGTGGACTGCCTAAATGGCCAGTCCACCATAATGAATTAGCCGAAGCCGTCACGTTTGCACAGGCACAAGTGTGTTTTGTGTGTGTGGGCTGTTCCAGATGGCTTAATTGCTTCACACTACCACAAACAGAGGGCTTATAGCCTTGAGTCAGCCATTAAAATACAAAGAATATTTTACAATACACAGTTATTTGCCCATTTCCTTCATGCCTACAGGCTTTGAGACAAGCTCAGTTCAGACTCTGTCTTTGTTTGGGTGCACTGCTCGCTCTGTCTGGATTACAGATAAAAAAAAGTATGGTAGGAGTCCAATTTTTTAATTGCTTGCATGCTTAACTACCACTGTTATTTCCCTCAAATGCCAAGAGGAAATTACGAGGAATAGTGGGGTTGAGTTTTGTGCTTCTTTTGCTTCCACTGAGCAACATTTAGAACTGACTGCCAGGAGAACTGTTATTATTGTGTTGAATGTGTTGTGTACATCCACACATATTCTGGCTATGACCCTGAAATTGTGTTTCCGTGACACCTTATGAATGCTAACTACTAAATGATGATTTCACCTTTTTCTACATTTATTCAATCAGTTAGGATGCTGTTCTTTTTCCCATGCCTCAATCTACTTCATAGACAAGGCCTGTAGGTAAAGCCATAGCCATGGAAAAAGAAGTGCACTGGAGACGTTTAACACAACACGGTGTGTGTGTCTGTGTGTGTGTGTCAGGGGTTCAGCATCTTGCTATCTTGTCTTGTATCTACCTTTTGCAACAGGGCTGGGTACTCCACAATAAACATGAACCAATGGATTTACCCTGTGGCTGACAAACTCACGCACACGCTGTCTAACAAAAGCAAAGCCCATCAGTCAATGACATGACCCAGATGAACAGCCAAGGTCTCTAGGCACCTTTGAAGGACAGGGCTACAATTACAGTTGACAAAAGAGTGCTGAAAGTGAGAGAAACCCAGCAGCTTCATTTCTGCGCTGGTCTGACCTCATATTGATGGTTTATCATCATCCTGGGAGTCCTAATCTGTTATTGCCTCTTAGATGTGTGGTTTTCTACTACTTGGTTTCAAAAGCGCAGCTACTGTACTACTGCTATTGAATTTGTGATGCCATTTGTCTATCTTCAAATGCTGTATATCCCTAAAATCAGTACAGCCTCAGCTAAAAGGTTATGTAAGTCAATAAACCATAATAATTAATGAAAGTATTGAAATTGTGTTGTAAATGAAAAAAATACCAAAATGTTTTTTCATTGTTTTCAATCAAATTTTGGTTACACTTTACTTGAAGGTATCTACATAAGAGTGACATGACACTGTTGTGAACATGTCGTAAACATTATAAACAAGTCATAAACGTTTATGATATAACGCTTCTGTCATTAAGTGTCATTCGGTTTTTGTCATGACAGTATCATGTGTTCATGGCAGTGTCATGTCACTCTTATGTAGATACCTTCAAGTAAAGTGTTAATCAAATTTTACTAAATAAACACACAAAACATATTGATCCAAAAGATTTCTAAATGTAGAAACATGAACGAGATATTTCTTTACGCTCAGTTTGTTGCTCAAATAAAACACAGTTATTTGAACAATGTACACTTTTTAGTTGAGGTATGCTCATGTTTGTGAGCAGAGTGTAAATCTTTTTTCTTTCATTTGCAATAGAATGATGTCGAGGGGTTTTTGCACCGGACGTCGCGTAACGTGGTGACACGAAAGACAGAAGCCTTAGCTGTCTGCTGCAAAAAGAATGAACTGTTATGGTTTTAATTTTAGATAGATTTAAACAGGATCATGTCAACAATGGTCACCCGTGGCCGCTGGCAGGATGTCTGTTCTCTAAAGGCCCTGACACACCAAGCTGATATTCGGCTGTCGGACAGTCTGGCGAGGTCAGTGACTCGAGTCTGTTCGGTGTGTTCTGTGCTGTCGTCTGTCGGAGGAGCTGTCGGCCTTCATTTTGGCCGGCAGTTGGACTCAAATGACCAATCTGATTGGTAGAGTGCTAACCCGGAAACAAGGAGCGGGATGAGCGTGACTAGATGGCCTATTTCTCGCTAAAAATGTTTTCAGAAACACGTTTCGGTGTTAAACTATTTTAGTAATATATGAGATTGTATTCTGAACAAGCCGCCATGACAATCTGGCTTTGAATTTCCGGAGAAACCAGACCCACGTGACGCGTTCGTCCAATGACTGATCAGTCCAACTGCCTTTTCTCGGCCATCTGGTTAGTGTGTGCCTTCAGGGTTAAATAAGTCTTTTTTACCTCTTTTTTTAGAATCTATTTTTCGAAAACATACCTCTCCTCCTTTGACCTGCATCCTTCTCTTCCTCCCTGTCTCCTTCCATCTTTCCCCCAGCTAACTAACTACTTTCCTCCCTGGGTCGCTGCATTATCATCAGAATCAGAACTACTAATGTTTGTCTGTCATTACGGTGGTATCACCAAGATGATCGCCACGGTGATTCGGTGCTCATTGTTTTTGTCCTGTTTTTGTTGTAAATTCAGTTTTCTGCCGCGATTCCCGAAGCTCTTTCACCAGAGATGAGTCCGTGAACATCAGGGCAACAACACCAGCGGACTAAATTCCCACTTTTCTGGCATCTTCTGTGGATTTATTGGACATTCTTGTCAAAGGTGCGTTAACTGTGGCCCATGCAGTGAATCACAGGAGGAGACAAGCTAAAAGGGCTGGTGTGCCATTTGTGTTATCTAGGGATGTAACGATTACCAGTGTAATGGTAAACCATGATAAAAATGTTGACGATAACAATTGCCGTTTTCATTTAAAATATAATTATTATCACGGTGGATTACCACGGTGTGGAAACCGCGTGTTTAATCCTTCCCAGCTACATCCGAGTCTCCTCAAGTTTGGCACGCAGGCGCACTGTGTAACCTACAACGTGCGTTTCTTGAAGTTGGAATCATGGCGGAAGGAGGAGATGACAGCGCTCATGTCAGCCCTCTAAGAGGACTAAGTTTTTATAGCCAATGCAAGGTAAGTTTTAGCTCAAATGCATGGTGGGGGAACTTCGGGTTGAGGGAGAATACAATGAGCCGTCTGTCTAACTTATAACTAATAATTTGTCAATAATGTAAACAGAAGCCTTACCAGAAGCAGTATCTACCTAAAATGCACATTTTCGTTCAGTGGTGGAGCCAATTGGGACACTTTTCTTCTTAGCCTCAGCTAGACTGATGCCCAGTTGCATTTATCATACAGTAGTAGACTACAGACAAATAAGCTGTTTACATGCTGAACCCTTGTTCCTTTTAACAAGTTGCACTTTTGATAAGGTTTTGCCTATATTTTGTAATATAATAAACACTGTTAACACTTTTTGAAACTATTTCAGCTTGTGTAGGCCTATCAGTGCTTTCTGAACATATTGAACACACTTTTAAAAATAGCGCGATAATACCAAAAACCAAGACAATTTTGGTCACTATAACCATGAGGTTAAATTTTCATACCGTTACATCCCTAGTGTTATCTGCCCTTTCCTTCCCTCCCACCTTGCCTCTCAGGGTGCTAGCTCTGTCCGTAGAAACTCACCGGGCTTCCCACCCCTCTGCTATGTTTACTTTGCTATAAACCGAACACACATAGACTCACAACCCTGTCGACCATTCCAAACACAAGCAGAGACCTACCGAGCAAACAGTCCTCTAATGACAGAGTGATAAAGAGAGCCAGAAGATTGTACTATACTACCAGTGAGCTCAGCTGCTGGGTTGAAGGGGTGCAAATCACAAGTTGTATCAGGGACTGCCCATGTCTCCGACGCTCCATTGTTCCGATCTCTCAATAACTCAAAAATTCCCTTTGGTCCTACAGCCCACTAGTCCGATGTCCCTTTGTTTCGAAAAAATAAACCCTCTGCTTCGACTTCCCATTGTTCCGACCATATAGGCTTTTGTGGATCACCTCCCATAACAGCGGCTGCAGGCAGGGGCAGTGGCCGGGCAGCAGCCGCGGGCAGGGACAGTGGCCGGGCAGCAGCCGCGGGCAGGGACAGTGGCCGGGCAGCAGCCGCGGGCAGGGACAGTGGCCGGGCAGCAGCCGCGGGCAGGGGGTTTCTAAGAACTTGCAATGTATAACTATTATCAGACCTGCCCTCGGACCTCAAAACACCCAAGTCCCGACTCTCCCGATTGCCACTCCGCTACTTGGGGTTAGGCATTTGACCTTGAGTGGTTAAGGTTAGGATAGCCAATTGGTCAGGGGATAGGACCTGTACAAATGGGGTTACGTTACGTTATGGGAGGTGATCCACAAAAGCCTATATGGTCCGAACAAAGGGACTTCGGACTAGTGGGCTATAGGACCAAAGGGAATTTTTCAGATTATTGAGAGGTCGGAACAATGGAGCGTCGGAGAAATGACATGGCACCAGTTTTATCACGATACATTATTATATTATATGGATTCTTTGGACAATGATACGACATTTGCTGATATCACAAAGTCTGCCACGCTACGAATTTGATTCAATTCACGGACCTGCGATCGATATGAGACGATATCATGTGCCCATTTCACACAATCGGTTCCATTGATATCAACTCACAAAAAAGCAACTAAAAAAGGATTTGACACTTTTATTTCTGAACTCCTCCAGCCATTTAAATGAAAAACATATTCTTTTTAATACATTTTTTTATTAAATATAAAGTGGGAATTTCAAACGCACTGCAATGTAAAAAAAAAAACAAATAGACGAAACACAAGCAAATTAAGAAAACATCTTCATCTTCATTATTTGCAGCGTGTTTGCTATATGCTGCACATGTGTTGTCAAATGAATGAAGATGTTTTCTTAATTTGCTAGCGTTTTGTCTATTTGCATGTATTTTCTTAAGTTGCAGTGCGTTTGCCCCTATCTGCCACCATATCCCACTGATGACTTTTTGTTATTTTTCTTTATATACCTCAATATGAGTTAACACTTGAAAGCATCACATCTACGCACATACGAACACACTTCAAGACACGTAAAAGTAAGTGCTGTATTGATTGAGTGAAAACTTGAAGGGCTACATGAGGTCTAACCATATTGTTCAACCGCAGGCAAAGCCTCTATATGTTAGCTGTGAGTGTAACGTGGAGCGTGACGGCCCGCTAACGGTCCTGAGATCTACTGTCGCAGAGCAGCTCCACATGATGGAGTGCCTATTTTATTTTCTATTTATTTGCAGGAATTGGCTTTCACGGCTAGAGGTGTAACACTGGTACCTGACATGTCAGCAGCTCTGAGCTCATGCAATGGGAGGTAAGATTGGCCACGACAGCGACTATTCCTTGGCTAATAGTGCTCTCTGCTGTCTGAATACAGAATAGCCACCAGAGGATACTTTTAATTATACTGTCTGTCTAGACGTCAAGCCAAATCGGGGGTAAGAAGTGAAGATGGTGGAGGAGGAGGAACACGGGGCGCTAGTGGATCTTACCTGGTACAATCTCAAAAAGGTGTCTTCCTGGTTCGTCCGGGTTCGCTGTGAGCTCGTTGACCTGGCATCCCTGCAGAGGTATACAGCCCTGAAACACACACGGAGAGAGAGAGAGGCGTTCAAATAACGGGCTGAAATATATTCTTTCCATATATGTCTTTTTAGCTTCAGTCCTTATATCACGGCATCCCTTATTTTCCTCTTTGAATTAATTATATATGTTATAATTTACTTTATCATTACATTTGTCAAGGATCGAACAATCTTTTTATATCACATCTTTTAAAAGGCATGTATGATTTTACGCGGTTTGTATTGACTTTAACAGAAGATGTTTTTTGGGGGGCAATATACAGCCACCTGGTGTTGTGTTCTCTCAGTTTAAAGTCTCTACGAAGGTTTCTTACCATCCGGCGAGTTCGTATATTCAATTGATCTGTATCTGTAAGAAATTGTTATGAGCAGGTCTGGGACAGAAAAGTTGGGAGTTCCGGGCGATACGTATATATACTTTTGTAGATACAATAATCTTTGAATGCCATGGAGACCACATTTGCAGACCCAGTAGTTTAATTAATAGAACACAATCACAATTATTTAATCAGATATTTTGTGTTCAGCCCTGAAGTTTCCTTCGTACGTGCCTTTCTTCCTTCCTCCCTCCCGCTTCCTTCCTTCCTTCCTTCCTTCCTATTGCTCCCCTCTTAACCCCTCTAACATTTTAAGCAGCCACTCCTGTGATTGAACAGGGACCCACACAGATTATCAGAATACATTATCCAGATCAATACCCATTACACCCGGAGAACGGAGGCCAAGTGAGCTGTGAAGAGATGCCAGCATCTGTGGGTCTACCCCGTTAATCTGCACGCTGGCATCCTCCATCAAACGGGGAGAAGAGCCTTCCAGAGGGCCGGGCTGTCGCCAACATTAGTCGCCATGGCAACAAATGGAAGGGGTCGGAGCTGTGGATGGATGGAGAACAGGGGCAGGGCAGGAACCGGGGGGGGGGGGGGGGGGGGAGAGAGCTCCCAAGGGGGTTATGTGCTTGGAATAACACAAGTAGCTGGCCGAGGATGAAGGAGGCAAGACGTCACCCGAGAACACAAATCACAGGGTCAAGCAGTGTTAGCTGAAAATGTAGGATAGTTTGTCCTTTTCTATGCCTTAGCTTGGGGACAGAGTGAGTTTAGAGCACACGTTTTTTGAAACGGCGCCTACATGCATGAGCCTTTAACGAGCCCCAAACAGATGTGGACACGCCCAACTTAACCTGGTTTGCACATAAATGCCAACCATCATCCCGGGCCAGAGCACCAGCCCGGACCTCTGAAGACTCGCTCTCTCTTTGGCAGCGGCCTCCACCAGTCCCAAAGCACACAAGTATTACACACTGCTATTGACTGGTACCGTGTGCGTATAGGCCTTAAATTGAGGCACATAAACCACCTCAGACACCGCTTTTTTAACACATGCCATGAACCTCTGGCCAAGTCTTTCAACAGCTGTCTCCTCCCATATAAACTAGGGCTGAACGATTTTGGGGGGGGGGGGGGGGGAACTAATTGCAATTTTCCTGCCAGATATTGCGATCACCATTCGATTTGCGATTTTGTTTTTCGCTTACATATTGCAAGATCCACTGAAAATAGGACATTAATGTAAACCATCTGTGACATGTTACATTATTCCATTTATCTTGTGAAAAAAAAAAGAGGAATAAAAAAATGTTACACCAAAAATTCAACAAAAATATTTCACATTTGATTAATCGCGGTCTTCAGCGTTAGCTAATGGCATTCTTTCAAATTTCGATTTGAAAACGATTAATCGTTCAGGGCTAATATGACAGAACCTGACCACACCACACTCAGTGCTCAGAAGCGCCACTCTACGAGACAGCTAACTGCAACGCTAATACTTTTTGGGAGCGTGCCTATGCTCCCACAGCCCTATGTTCCCACATTTCTAAGATTTGTAAGATTTGTTTCCAAAATTAGGCCCTATGTTGCCACATTTCCTTTTTCATAAACTGATGATTGTATCCCCCTTTCACCCAATGTGGTAGCCTAACCCTAACTCATAGGGCTGTGGGAACAGAGGGCCTAATTTTCAGTGAAAACCAAATTCTTAGGAATGTGGGAACATAGTGCTGACCCCCTACTTCTTAATGAACCAGCAATGTGCTGTTCTTCTCACAGAACTTTATTTGAAATTCTAGTCAACAACCCATGTTTTCTAAAAAATGTACAGTGCCGTATGTTCAGACTGAATTTGTCTAAAATCTAAAGCGTAATAAAAGTCTAAAATCATACACTTCATAGGTAGTCAGGGGCCGAGTTGTAAATGTTATCCCAAGGATTCAATATGCTTTTTAGATCCATTTATAGCAAATCCTATACATATTTTGGTGTAGCAATTAGCAGCCTGAGATACCAAGTCTTGGGTTTAAATATTTTACTCAAAATGTATACCTCCTACCACATTTTTTGTCACAAGTCAATCAGAGCAGAGTGGGCTTTTCTGGAGAGGGAGGGATTTAAAGAGACAGGCGCTAAAGCGGAGCATTTCAGAGACAGAGGGCAAATACAGCTATATAAGAAGAGACAGACATGAGAAAAATAATGTTTTTTTAACATTAAAGCATGTAAACATGTTCTTGTAGAAAACCAAAATACAAGTATGACCCTGAAAAATGAGCATCATATGTCTCCTTTAATCTTTAGTCTTGTTTTTGGTGTCATTTCAGTGTTGACTTTAGGGTTCTTGTGCTGACGTCAATATACCATAGTAAAATGTTTTAACAGCCATCCTTCAAAAGAGGTAGACAAAAAAATCCTTTTCCTTTTAAATTCTTAGAATTAGACTGATGCCATGGTTCCACATCTGGTATACAGGAAGTGATGCGACTTATGTTTCCAGTTTCTTTTATATTCACAAAGAAAGAACTGCGTAGGTAACATAGCTGAACAAGAACAGTGCACGACCGAACTAAACCTCCATCGACGGATAACTGAAGAGAAAAGACACCACACTGTTTGATTGACAGGTGGTCTCTACATCCAAACATGACATTAACAGCATTTAGCAGGCAAAACAGGATGTCTCACCACTTTAATAAATTACATTTTATCTTGGGTTTAATTGCAGCTGAAGACTCATTTTGTATTTCAAGCACTAATGAACCCAGTGTGTTTTTCCGTTGTCTGAAATAGAAATTGATTGTCCAGTAAGTGAAGACCATTTGTTGCTGCAGTGGACTCACCCCCTACATGATGAAAAGGAAAAGAAAACCTGTATAGATCCTGCGTCAGTGTCGCCTTCCCTTCGACCAATTATCACATCTTTTCATCTCGGTAGGGGGGGATGGTCTTGTTCTATTGCAGCGATTTGCCTACATACCCTCCCTCCCTCCCACAAAAAAACCCCCCACCACTCCCAGCCTCGTATTTCCTATCGATTAGAAGAAGAGAGGGAGAAAAAAGGGCAGAATGACACCTTCTCACACATCCGGCTCTCCGAGGGGGGGAGTGTGCGTGCGTGCGTGCGTGCGTGCATGCGTGCGTGTGCGCGTGCGTGCGTGAGTGACTTGAATCCACTGGGAATTGAAAATCAATACAGGCTGGATGGGTATTGACAAGCTCTGATTAAAGACAGTCTGTCAAAGCCTTCAGTCAGTTGTTGTTTGTGTGTGTGTGTGTGTGTGTGTGTGTGTGTGTGTGTGTGTGTGTGTGCGTGCGCGCGCTGACTAAAAGACATTGATAGCAGACAGCTGCTGTCTACATTCAACTAACAGCAGTCACGCAGAGTGAAGAAATCAATAAAAATGTCAGGATTTTAGCCAGGAATGTAAAGAGATGATTATTATTATGCTCTAAAAGCCGTGTGTGTGTGTGTGTGTGTGTGTGTGTGTGTGTGTGTGTGTGTGTCACAGCCCTGCCCCTTCTATCTTTTGTTGTTGGATTACACCATCGCCTCATGTTACGACTTTGTAAGCCTGTCAGCCGTGTTGACTGTCCACCCCGTCATCGTTTATGTGACTGTGAGGTCAGTCCAGGCTACCGTATTGCCTGTGGACTTCAATCAGAATCATGATGGGGGGAAATGTGAGTCAGCACCTGGTTACAAAAGATGTTCCCCATCAAAGAAGCAATTGGGATCGATTAGAGATTTTACTCTGTAATTATTTTAATGATGGTGAACTAATGGAGGAGGAAACCCGGCTGTTTGTGCTAATGCACCAAGATGTCCTGTGAGTGTGGTGAGTCATCGTCACCACTCTGTATTTCCATCTGATTTCAGAAATGAAAGGAAAAAAAAAACGTACAGTAGTATTGTTGGTATAGAGCACTTACTGGTGTTATTAGTTAGTGTGTTTACTCCAGGCCATTTTTTATCCCTGTGGCCCTGATGTCTTCAGCTACTGTACGTGGAGAACTGCAGATGTAGGATATGGAGTTCAGGCTTGGATTACTTTACTTGTCCCTTTACCTGGCAATGTTTGTTGCATTGTGCTAAGGCCACTAGCAAGTTAGCCCCCTTAAGGCCCCGATCAGACAAAGTGTGTTTTAGCAGTCTGCGGTGGCTTCTGTAATTGTTTTCAATTAGAGTGAAATGTTACGCTTAAGATTTTGCGTTGCTGAGCACCTCGCTTTTTTTTTTGCCGGAGCGCCCTGAACGCCTCGAGTGAAAAAACAATCGGTAGACTTCCCTTTAAATGTAATACTGAGCTCCTTTTCCCCACAAGACAAAGCTATTTAGGAGAACATAAATACAATGATGCTGCTTATGATGATTAATCAGATAAAATCATTTACATTTAAATTTCCATTGCAGCCTCTCCCAACGCTCTCTGACTCGTCATCCTGCAAAAATCCATCAGTCCTCCAGAGAGTGGGAAGCTGCACCACGGGGGCCAAGGTAAAACACTTCCATTTTTAATTGTGTAAATGTAATCACACAAGCCAAAGAACAGGGACTCGGCCAGGTTTGACTTGTGTCACCATCCTGTCAATGTACTCCACTGTGTGCACACATGGCTGACGCGTTACCTGTGGTTTGGTTTCTTCCTCGTCTTTGTAGAAGAAGAGCTGATCCGAGCGCAGCACAAACCAGCGCAGCTGCCAGTTCTTCATGATGCTGCGCTGCTTCTTCAGCCAGCCAGCTTTCAGCGCCCCTTCCTGGAGGCTTGGGGAGGCAGACCGGCATGGTCCCTGCGACACCTCGCCCATCACCATGCTCTTGGACCTGGCTGCAAACACACATACACACACACGTAAAGTATTTTTATTCTCCTACACAAGCAGGCAGAAAGTGAGGGGCTGGGTGGGTTTACAGGGGGATTGAATTGGTTGCTGTACTCGATGTCTTTGGCTCGTGTCTTTTCATTTTCTCCCTGATAGAGGCTTGTGTTATCCCTCATTGTGTATGCTGTATGCGCACACATGCTCTGCGAGGCTCTTTAGTCATGAACGCACACACGACACAACCTTCTGCCCCAGGCTCAGACGCCTTTAGATGAAAGGGGGAGTGGGACTGCTGCGAGGCAGCAGGCACAAATAATAACAGAAAGCACACACGCACACACACACACACACACACACACACACACACACACACACACACACACACACACACACACACACACACACACACACACACACACACACACACACACACACACACACACACACACACACAGACATAGCCTTAGGTGACAGTGATTCCCCCCTCCTTCCATTTCAGAGGTCCTTGGGAGAGACTTATTGTGTGTTGCCCCAGACCAACTGAATAGCAGCTTTTTCAGCGTAGATAATAGGACCACATGGGACTAGCTGGCTGACTGAATCCTTCTCAACAAGCGTGTGTAACCTGAGCTAAGTCAAGGACAGGTTTAAAAGAGAGGGGGTGGCTGCTATATAGCCGTGTATCAGTGTGACATCAGGATTGTCCCCAATGGGCTACTCATATTGTCCTTGTATGACATCAGCTGTGGAAAAAAATAGATTTAAGAGTGCGGGGTGTATCTTGTTTGACAATACAATAATACTATCAGTTGACTTTTGTAGGATGCATCAGTGTAAATTGTCTTTTCAAGCATGATCCATCAGTTGAGGATAAATGACATCACTTAGAAAACTGGTTGAAGATTTCAAGGTCCTCTACACAGATAAAAAAAGGCCACAGAGCTACGACCATAGACTGTAAAGATAGTGGACGTAGCAGCAGTGACGTCACCCATCAGTTTGTGGACTGCCGTTTTGAAGCCTCGAGTTTGGCAATTTTTGCTGTCACCATCTTGGCTTATTTGAAACCGGACGTAACCGTGTTTGATTAGAGGGTGATGCTGGGGAGGATGACGCGACCAAGTCAGTTTTGTTTGTGGTTGCAATGGCGCTGCGCTAAGCTGAAAGCTGAAGAGGTAGGGTTTCCGGTTTTCAACTCTTCTGAAGCAAATCATCAAGCGGAGATTTACAGGCAGGTAAACGCAGACCTCCGGTACTGCCGCCATTGATCTGCATGTTCGGCAGCACAGAAAATGTTCCCTAAAGTTACCAGCTTACGCTAGCAATAGCTAGCTAACTAGTTGGCAGCACGCTTAACAAGACATTTTTAGGCGACCAAATGTTCGATTAACTTTGATGAAGTGAAAACACACAATGAGAGAGTCAAAGTTTAAGACAAAAATATGGACAACACCCAAAAACAAGTTCACGGTTCTTTTGATATTCCCAGTGCCTAGGTTAGCATCGCTAAGCCTCTGTCCTGATTGACAGGTCGGCGTGTAGCCATGCCCTAAAGCATCCCCTGCTTTATCGTCTATTTAAAAATTAATGGGCCAGTAATTGAACATTGTGCTGTATTGAAGAAGACTTAAGAATAGTGATTGAGGCCATAAACTAAATATAAAAAGGTTTACTAAGGTAATAAATCAAGTGAGAAGTAGCGTCATTTTCACTTAGACCTTTATAGAAATTGATTTCCTTTGGCTCCCCCTGCTGGAAATTAGATACAATGCAGGTTTAAGGCACCTCCGCATTGGCTTCGCTTTTCAGACCCTGAATCTATTATTTGATACGTCTATGGCTAAGACGAGAGCCAAATTCCGGTCAGGCAAACAAGGCAATGCTATTTGATGATAATGTATAATTTATGAGAAATCAATTGTGCAGACATCCTCCCTGCTGCTGTGCATTTTGTGGCAAACTCACGCACACACACACACACACACACAAACACACACACACGCACACACACGCACACACACACACACACACACACACACACACACACACACACACACACACACACACACACACACACACACACACACACACACACACAGACACACACACACAGACATAGCCTTAGGTGACAGTGATTCCCCCCTCCTTCCATTTCAGAGGTCCTTGGGAGAGACTTATTGTGTGTTGCCCCAGACCAACTGAATAGCAGCTTTTTCAGCGTAGATAATAGGACCACATGGGACTAGCTGGCTGACTGAATCCTTCTCAACAAGCGTGTGTAACCTGAGCTAAGTCAAGGACAGGTTTAAAAGAGAGGGGGTGGCTGCTATATAGCCGTGTATCAGTGTGACATCAGGATTGTCCCCAATGGGCTACTCATATTGTCCTTGTATGACATCAGCTGTGGAAAAAAATAGATTTAAGAGTGCGGGGTGTATCTTGTTTGACAATACAATAATACTATCAGTTGACTTTTGTAGGATGCATCAGTGTAAATTGTCTTTTCAAGCATGATCCATCAGTTGAGGATAAATGACATCACTTAGAAAACTGGTTGAAGATTTCAAGGTCCTCTACACAGATAAAAAAAGGCCACAGAGCTACGACCATAGACTGTAAAGATAGTGGACGTAGCAGCAGTGACGTCACCCATCAGTTTGTGGACTGCCGTTTTGAAGCCTCGAGTTTGGCAATTTTTGCTGTCACCATCTTGGCTTATTTGAAACCGGACGTAACCGTGTTTGATTAGAGGGTGATGCTGGGGAGGATGACGCGACCAAGTCAGTTTTGTTTGTGGTTGCAATGGCGCTGCGCTAAGCTGAAAGCTGAAGAGGTAGGGTTTCCGGTTTTCAACTCTTCTGAAGCAAATCATCAAGCGGAGATTTACAGGCAGGTAAACGCAGACCTCCGGTACTGCCGCCATTGATCTGCATGTTCGGCAGCACAGAAAATGTTCCCTAAAGTTACCAGCTTACGCTAGCAATAGCTAGCTAACTAGTTGGCAGCACGCTTAACAAGACATTTTTAGGCGACCAAATGTTCGATTAACTTTGATGAAGTGAAAACACACAATGAGAGAGTCAAAGTTTAAGACAAAAATATGGACAACACCCAAAAACAAGTTCACGGTTCTTTTGATATTCCCAGTGCCTAGGTTAGCATCGCTAAGCCTCTGTCCTGATTGACAGGTCGGCGTGTAGCCATGCCCTAAAGCATCCCCTGCTTTATCGTCTATTTAAAAATTAATGGGCCAGTAATTGAACATTGTGCTGTATTGAAGAAGACTTAAGAATAGTGATTGAGGCCATAAACTAAATATAAAAAGGTTTACTAAGGTAATAAATCAAGTGAGAAGTAGCGTCATTTTCCCTTAGACCTTTATAGAAATTGATTTCCTTTGGCTCCCCCTGCTGGAAATTAGATACAATGCAGGTTTAAGGCACCTCCGCATTGGCTTCGCTTTTCAGACCCTGAATCTATTATTTGATACGTCTATGGCTAAGACGAGAGCCAAATTCCGGTCAGGCAAACAAGGCAATGCTATTTGATGATAATGTATAATTTATGAGAAATCAATTGTGCAGACATCCTCCCTGCTGCTGTGCATTTTGTGGCAAACTCACGCACACACACACACACACACACAAACACACACACACGCACACACACACGCACACACACACAGAAATGATCAATGTTCAGATGACAGAGGGAAGAAGGGGATGGATGAATGGGTAGGGGGAAGAAAATCAATGTGTATTCTTTTTTTATTGCCTCATCTTTCTCTCTACAGCAAACATATAGCCTAAAGGACAGGGCTCACGTCATTTTGATTTCATGTCACAGTCTTTCCTGGCATCCTTTAAAGCCTGTTGATCCTCAGAGATGTGCTGAATGATGGATGCAAGGATTATTTCTAAAGAAAAGGTGTACATTTTTGGACCATCTTTCCAAAGTGGCAAGTTTTAATGTTCATCACCAACATGGTAATTCAAAGCATTGTTTTCTGTAGGATGTTCACTTGTAAAACTACTTTATGTATTATTTACATATTAATCATCATGCACATTTCAATTTGCCAAGTGAAAACTGTTACCTTGTATTTGGATCTCGTCAGATATAAAAGGTTATTTAAAAAACGACAGCAGCAGCTTTAATTAAAGTGATATTAGCTAGTTTACCAATTTGTTAGCCAATGGCTAATTATTTAGTTGACCAAATATATCACTTCAAAGCAGCATATATTTATTCACTCTTCTTTTAGCTCTTTTTGGTCTCCGCCAACTCCTGAGAAAATGTATATCTGGCTCTTTAGCTTCTAAATGCTTCACTATGTTCACACGCTAGTTGCTAACTTAAGCTATCTGCTGTTTGGTGCTGGGCAGGTGGTGTTTAGTGGGTTTATCAGAGCTTTTTGCTGCTACCTGCTGCAACTGGAAACACGATGGACGCAGTAAGACTAAACCAAAACACTTCAACCTTAAAGATGCTAAAATGCTCTGTAGAGTTGAATCGGGTGATAATTCCGTCTTGGTTCACCACTATGAGCAATACCTTTCACATTACGCATAGCAATTTAATAAATTGTTGATATAAAAGTATTGATTAGTGCAGCTTCAAAGTGTCAACCTAAATCTCCCCAGATCCAGTGGTCTAATATGTTCATCGAGGAATCTTTAAAAGATTTTTAAAATCAAATTCCCCAAGGTATATTATTTATGTGACTGACCGTGTGTAATATCTGGTACTCTTGTTTGCTTTAATGACGATCACTGCGGATCGATGAAAGATTGCTTGTTTAATGTATTGTGCAGGATGGTTTAATCCAGGTTTTCATTGTTTGTTGACTAAACAGACTTAATCCTCCTTTCCCAAGTAATGTTTTAAAGATTTAGTGCGTAACCTTTTTTTATATTAATGAACGTCCGTTACGTTCAAGCCATTGTCAAATGTGGTGATACAAAACTCTCTCTGTATTTCTCAGCATGGCTGTGTTTAGAACATGGTGTCATCCGGCGACTTTCGCACGCAGAAACACAAGTGAAGATAATGACCTCTTCTGAAGAGTCCATCATGCTTTTTTTTTAATTCTCCGTGTCCTCCTTGGCTACAAGTAACTGTGGGCAGGAGGGGTGGGGGCGCGTGCGCGATTACGTAAGGCTTGTGTCATGTGGATGCAACGACAGTGTTGTTGTCATTACTTAAGAATTCCTCATGGGGGCGTCAGAAACTGCGCACTATAGCTTTAATAGACATTCCTCCCTTTTCTTTAGTTACCCACTCCTGATCTATTTCTCTATATATCCTGTCTCCTCTACAATGGTGCCTTCCATTAATCCATCTTGTGTTAATTCCAGTGTTTTTACAGCTGTTATTTTCACTGCCCTGTCTCCCTCCATTTCTCTTTGACTCGCTTTTGTTTTTCTCTACCTCCTGAACGTTCAGCACTGCTGGTCCTGTTAAATCAAAGCTCTGCTATTGCTGAGAGCACATGGGGCAAACACACACACACACACACACACACACACACACACACACACACACACACACACACACACACACACACACACACACACACACACACACACACACACACACACACACACACACTCAAACAAAAGAGGATCCTTTGAGCCTTCTTCGTAGAATAAATTAGTTCTTAGATTAGATTAGACTATTAGGCACATTTCCCTTTAGCTATTTTTAAAACATAATTATTCTCATACATTTTTTTAAAACAATGTCAATAATTTATGCATTGCAAAGCAGTCTTAATTGCTTTTTGCAATTGGGTATTGCTTAACAATGGGTTTATTTCTGCCTGTACTGTATGTTGTACTTAAAAACAACATCAAAGCTCTGCATGGTACATTTTTTTGTGTGTGGTTTACCTCCAGAAGCCTATACTGGTCATATGAGCTATCAGTATTCACACTACAATCATACATATGGATACTTAAAATATAACGCATACGGTCATGCATTTGCAGATAGCTTCTTTTCAATTAACTGTCACGATAAACTACTTCGGTTTTTCAATGGCTCTTTAACTCCTGCGTCTTTAAATTAGCTCTTTTTAGAAATTTAGGATCTAAACATTGTACTTGTGTGATCACCATCAAGATCTTAGTCCCAATGCCACGCTCTCTGTTTCTGAGTGAGGACATGAACCGATCACAGATGTATTCAATAATATTCAAGGATGCAAAGTGTCTCACAAAAGTGAAACGTAAAGCCCTGACTGGTTGTCTTACTCTTTCACATAAGTTTGCCAGCTAAAAGTGGCACTCACCTTCCCCTTCCTCCTTGACCCCTCTGTTTTTCCTCACTACATCATGTCCCTCGTGTCTTTCCATCCGTCCTCACCCTGCCAGTGTTAGCATTAAAGAGCTCCACTGTTTAACACATCAGCTGTTCTGGATCACAGACTGAGTGGAACATACACTGGCCGATGATTCACGCATGAGTCACAACTGATTTGTGTGTGTGTGTGTGTGTGTGTGTGTTGTGTGTGTGTGTGTGTGTGTGTGTGTGTGTGTGTGTGTGTGTGTGTGTGTGTGTGTGTGTGTGTGTGTGTGTGTGTGTGTGTGTGTGTGTGCGCGCGTGCGCGTGTCAGGCTCTGCTACCCGCTGCGCCAATTTGGACCTTCTGCTCAGAGTGATTCAGAGCTTCCTTGGCTTGGGTGGAGCTGCTCTGTGGTCACTTCTCCAACTATCAGCTACAATGCTGAAAAAAAGGCTGTTTTACTGTAAAAGTGCACTTTATGCATAATCACTGCAATTGAACAAAAACAGAGAGCGCAACTGTGGCGCATTCATATAAAGTAGATAGTAGTTATGGAAGGGCGGAGTCAAACAATAGGGGCTCAACATCATGCCTGACTCTGTTCAGATGTACTGTATGCCCACAGTTGTTTATCATGTCGTACCCCAATGATAATTTATGTAAATTGGTGCGTGTGTCATGTTATTTCAGGGTCGTGGCTGAATAATTCTGGGTGTGGAGTTAAATATCCAGGAACGCCAGATGGACTGGCCACTCATTATATCATGAACGTGTGTTGGTTAGGAGGGGGGAGTTCAGCAGCCCGTATAATACAGTACACTGTTTTATCCAACTTTGACTTCACCAAAGATGTATAACAACTTCTATTTTTATTGGAATTATCGCGATCAGTGGATTTGCTCATGCAAGTAAATCTGTGTGAATTAATTACATCAAGTTTTAACTTGTATTAGTCTTTATCGAAGACGTTTCATTTCCGGGATTGTTTAGGTGCCGCTGGAAATTCCGCCGGGTGTCCCTCATTTTCAGCCGGATGTCCGTCACATTCCACTTTCTTTGTGTTGGCATTCTAAACTCCGGTGGATTTCTGAGGACTATGGTTAACTGCTCCTCAGATCTCTGCAGGGTAAATCCAGACAGCTAGCTAGACTATCAAAACTTGAACGTACACGTTCCACCAAAACAAGTTCTTTCCTGAGGCTATTTTGCAGCGGCACCATTGCTCCGTCTGGCGCTTAGCGCCGCCCAAGACGATTGTGATTGGTTTAAAGATCTGCCAATAAACCAAAGCATGTGTTTCTCCTATTTTTTCCTACTTTGCCCATGCACAATTCTATCTCAACACTTCGTGATGTTGTAGACAGCCGTCTACTACTGGAGAATGACCGGTTTGCCGTACCTGGCAATATGTGCAAGAAATGTAAATATTGAAATTCAGACAATCCACTTAAGCACTGTGTCCATAAAAAGTATGCAAGTAATGTTACAGCATATACATGTTATAGCACACAAACAGTCTCTAGGCCTCCACGCACTTAATGCAGTTTGTAGTCATACGTTTATCATTAGCAGGAAATGGATGCATGGCTCTTATGCACATCACAGAGGAGCCCATCCATTAACGTGGCAAGGTGGGTACTCCACAATAGCAATACAATGCTACACTGATGGCTAAATCACATACACACAAGCACACACAGGCATGTTGGAGGAATTCAATTTCATTAATCTGGTTGTTGTGTAGTGATTTATGGCTCGTGGAAAATGGCAAAGAGAGTTACAGGTGCATCAGTGCGTGGCTTCCAGTTAAGCTATCACTGTTGATTAATGTGTTAACCATTGTGTGTGTGTGTGTGTGTGTGTGTTTGGCAGCCTTCCTTGACAAGCTGGAGGTGTGGCCAATAATATACAGCCCGTATGTGAAAACGGCAGTGGAGCAGAACTGATCTGCAGCAGCGTGTGTGTGCGTATCTGTGCATTTCGGTGCATCTTTTTATCTCCACATGCTCATTACTTAAGTGTGTCAGTGTGTGAATTTTTCATCCACGCTACACGCTTTTCTTGCTCACAGTATCTGTGGATGTTCATTCATATGCCTAGGAAAGGCAGGATGTCAGGGTGCTGCTACATTGCAGGACTTTGATCATAAAACCATGGTAACGCAGATCAAAAAAGACGCAGCAAGAGAATGAAGCAGCTGATATGTGGGCACTTAAAGCTGCTACTAGATTTCTGGTGCCAGCCAATGACAAATGCACCCAGAACCCTACAGCTT